>BJFM01001274.1:751-18062 GCA_016586285.1 Arothron firmamentum
GGGGGGGGGGGGTGTTAGTTTCCTGCACAACCTGGCCGGCCCATTCATTAAGACCTAAAACCCAATGTGGCCCTTCAGGCAAAATAATTGCCCACCCCTGTTCTAGGGTGACTCACTGAATCCAACAACTCCATCACCAGCAAACCCTCATTCACCAGCAGGTTCAGAACCTACTGGTGATTTCAAGAGATGGTTTTAAGAACTGCTGGACACATCTTGAAGCTCTGACTTGGTTTTATTTCACAGTCCTGTCACGGTTTTGATTTTTGTACCTTTTTCGACAGCATTTAGTATCTCCAACCTTCCAAGAATGTGCCTGCAGCACTCTGAGAACTGAACCAGACGGAGACCATAAAGGCCCAGGAAACCTTTACAAGTGTTGAGTTAATTAGCTAATTAGAGTCTCCAAAACTTTTTCATAATATTTTAGTTTTCCGATACAGTACATTTTTCACTAGGCTGTGAGCCAAAATCATCAGAATTTAAAAAACAGACACTTGTAAGACATCAGTTCATAAATATTTATGTATGTTTTATATCCTGAGTTGATTTACTGAAATCAATACATTTGTAGTTTATTATTGAAAACCTTCTGTATCTTCAAGAATTGAACAAATGCAACAAAACACATTTTCTTTAGTTGTCATGCATTTATTGATCATTCTTCATCATTCAGCTCTAGTAGCTTTCTCCATCAGACTCTTCTGCTGTTTATCTGTACTTCTCAGCCAGGGAGAGAGCCACACGAGCCAGGAACTTGTCCATAGACACATGGACCTCAGGGGTGAATTCAGCAGGAAACATGATGGCGATGACCACCAGGATGCACTGAGACAGGATCTGTGAGGAACACCACAAGCACACAGGCGTCAGGAGGCCTCTTTCTGCCTCAAATCAAAACTTAAAAACATCTTAATTTCTGCAGAACCCGGTCAAACAAACAGAAATATTCTCATTTAATATTATCTGTGAGCTGCAAAATTCTGCTGAGGATGGGTTTTAGTTTCTTTAGATCTTATGAAATGGAAACAAAGCTCTCTTGGAGACTACACAAATTTTAGTTTTTAAACTGCACGCTCAAATGTTCATCGAAAATGACAGTTGTGGAGTTTACCAGCTGTTTCTCGTGTCTGAGTGTCTGTACCTTGAAGTTGACAGGGTCCACACGCAGGGTGAAGGCGTGCAGCTCACTCAGGTTGAAGAGACCTGTCTTCAGATCATCGATTTTGGACACAGAATCTCCAATGGCGTTCATGATGGTGATTCCGTGCTTCTTGGCGGAGGCAGAGTTGGGGCTCTGGTCCTTCCAGTGCGCAAAGTAGGTCTTGGTCTGCGGGTACACTGAGAGCATCCTAGTTTGCAAAAAGGAAGAAAAACATGGGTAATTAGTGTGTGTGTGTGTGTGTGTGTGTGTGTGTAAATAAGTCCATTTCGGAGCATGTAGTGGGTCTCATACACACCTGCAGAGAGCATTGGCTCCAATGTCCTCTTTCCTGGAAGCAACTCTAGACCAGAAGGCTCTGACTGTGTCCTTGTCCTTAGCAGTGAGACTCGTCATCTTGATTTTGTTGGTTCGTTTACCACAATGAAGACAATGCTCCAGGGGGTTTTTATGCTTGAAAGGCACTGTGGACACACCCAGGACCACCTTCAAGATAGGCAATCCCACCTTGTGTGAGATAACACCAAAAAAACAAAAAAACCCCCCAAAAACTATACATTCGAGTTGATATTGAGTCCCTGGCAGTACTGACTGAGCAAATATGAGCAAATTTAGACTTTTAGAATATATATGTATATTCCATATATATAACATATATTATATTTCCTATTTAAAACATTTAAGAAAACAAAAACATTTTAAAAAAACTTAAAGCTACAAAATATAATTATTACTTTTAAGAGCAGAATCTAAAAAAATGACAGTATTATTATTTAATTAGTATTACATTAGTATTTTAGTCTCTGCCAGCTGTTTTTATTACAGTATTTTCTCAGTCTTTTCTCTGTGTTCACCAGCAGTCAGATTTTGAATCCAGCTTCTGCAGCCAGATTTGTTCTTTGATTGGCAACATTAGGTTTTAGCACTTTTCTGTGTTTTGTGCCAATTTGTGATGCAATTGCGAGGCTGCAGCTCACAGCTGGGAGGGTCAGAAAAAGGTCCAGATAAGCTGCTCTGCTGCTCAGCTGATAGTGTGGAGGTGTAATACGCAGCCCCGCATGACTGAGACAAGGGCAGACACGCTGAATAAGGTGGTAATTGAAAGACCAGAAAGGCTTTCGTATGTTAAATAACACAAGTGGAATACATTTTGCTAAAAATCTATATTTATTTATTTATTTTAGGATGAATTTATTACACTGTAAACTGAGATTCCGCGTTTTTTTAAGTCACAAAGTTAAAAAAAAAAAGAAAATATTTGAAATTAATAAAAGTTAGAATAGAAAATAATAAATAGGTATAAAAAATATGGCGGGATTGTCATCCAGGGTTAGGTTTTGGGTTTAACTCCCCTCAACAGGCCCCCAGGCCTTTGGGCTGGTACCCTCTGATGTTCACTATTATTACTCCTCCCAAAGATAAGCAGCTGTCTATAGAAAACATATGGTGACTTTTTTTTTTGTGAGATGCTCCACAAAAGACGAAAGAGAAGAAAATTCTCTTCACGACGTGTGTGATTAATTACAGCCTAAATGAAACAATCCAATCGTTCTTTCAATAATGGCTTCAGCTTCATTTAAACCCTCCACAAGAGCCAAAGTGTGTTTGTTACATGCGTTTGTCAGCATCTGCATCCGTTTCTCTGCAGCCTTCAGCAACATCAGTTTCATTTTAGGACTTAAATATTCGGACTTTTTTTTTTTATTATTATTTTCTTTTACACTTTATCTCACTTCCAGACTAATTCTGTGTGCCTCGCACATGTTGCTCCATTTTATTGGAACGCACACCTCATCCACCCTAGAGTCACATTACTTGACATGCAGGGACTGAGATAGAGGTGAAGAAAATTACGTTATAGTCATTATGTTATGTATTCTTTGTTTGTGTTTCAACCTAAACACTAATACTAAAGATATCAAGTTATCTGGTGTTGAGGGCGGCGCGTGACCTTAAATATTTTGCGCTTGGACGCCCCCCAGTGGACATTGCATGATGTTTCATTATGGCTTCATGTCCTCCCCAAAGACCGATTCTATTATCACCACGATCGATGCAAACATGTTTCCTATCATCGCCAGTATGTAATAAAAACAAGAGAAACAGTGTGGTCTACATTTATTAACCAACCGAAGAAACACAATCTAAATTTTACAAAAACCTTCAAAAAATTTGAACAATAAAACTGTGCGATTACAGAAAGTGGATGCGAGCCTCAAAATCGTGTATATTTATATAAAAAGTTAAGTTAAAATTTATATTTAAAAATTCAATTGCTTCAAAGTGAAGATCGTGAAAAAAATTTGTAAAAAAAAAAAAGTTTTGTTTCAAGGTGTTTGGCTTCAGGCACAACTACCAGTTGGTACGAACATATATTATTTTGATATTCACATCTTACTTTCCCAGACGAATCTTTCTGTGTGACCGCTGCTGAGGTGGCGTCACCAGTGCTTTCAGTCATTTCTACAAACTGCTTGATAAATCTTATTAGCACAGAATTTTACAAACACAAATACACTCTTATTGTTCTCTACAGCCATCCAAAATACCTTCACATACATAAAACAGAGCGCAGTAATGTCGCCTTTGCGCCTATCTTCCTTTGCGATGATTTTTACAGTGTCGCTGAGCTGAGCTGAGGGGGTTCCTTTGGGTTTGGGAAATATGGTCAACAGGTAAGGTTACTTTCCACCTCCAGTGAAAATGTAATAAGTTAAAAACTACCTGGGAAATTAAAAAACAATTCAGATCCTCGAAGGCCCTGAATTAATCAGACTAAAAAATATAATAGCAAAATAGTAAATCTGAAGTATAAATACGGCTGATGTGTTTTTGTGTATTACATTTTTGTAGCACCAACGAGCTGGTTAATGCAAGGACACTTGAAATTAAAAAGGTTATCTTTTGTTATTTTAAATGACAGACAATTATTTGTGTTAGAATAAAAACAGCAATTGTATGTAATAAAACAACTGTGCATTAATCGACAGCATGAAGTTGTTTAGTGGATGGATGTGAATTGTGTAGCTTCAGTAGACGTTTGTTATCTTTGACGTCAGAAAACCATGTTTTCAACCACCATTATGATTAACATGAACACACTGTAAAACAACGTATAATTATGGTGTGAAGAGTCATTTAAATATAATGAAGATACTCAGGATGAGGAAAAGAAATGCACATGAAAAAAAATCATCAAATTTAAACAGATAGTAAAAGGGAATAAAGGGCGTTTTCTGAGGAGTCGCTGCAGATTTCATTTAGTTTCACCACTAGGGGGAGAGGAACCCAAAAGAGGAGACTTTGGTGAGACCTGCACACACACACACACACACGAGATTATCAGTTTGCCTGTTATAGTGTCATTGTTAAATGCTGTTTTACTGTATTAGTGGCATGTCGAAGGACTCACAGGTGAAGGAGGCTTTGCAAAGTTGAGGTGAGCGTACAGAAGTACAGCGATGTCATTCTGGCTGGCCTCCAGGGCAATGGACAGGGCAGTGCTGCCATCCTGTATGAAAGGAGGAAAGGAAATGTGACATCTCATTCCATTTGTCAGAAAGAAAAGAAAAAAACAGGTAAAAAAAATACCCAGAAAATTAAAACTCGAATGTGCACTCACGTTGTCGGTCAGAGTGGCATCGCAGCCGGGCACAGACAGTAACTGACGCACAATGTCCACGTGACCGTGCTCGCAGGCGCACATGAGTGCTGTAGAGCCGTCATCATCACGGATGTTGACCTGTGCCCCGCAGGAAAGCAGAGCCCGCACCATGTCTCCTCGGCCGTGGCTCACTGCTAACATCAGCGCTGTCTGTCCGGCCTAAAAACACACATTCCATCACTGAAAAGCTGAAGTCAGCACTGACTTACTGCCATTTAAACTGCTTTTTTTTTTTGTTTTTTTTAATACAAACTCTGCAGCATTGTTGTAGTGCAGTGCAGTACAGCACTTGTGAGAGTAGGGGCGCACCTGGCTGGCCTTAGCGTTGACGTCCCCAGTGCGCAGCAGCTGCAGGACTGTTTGAAAGTCGCTGTCAGAGTGGAAGGCAGCCAGAGCTGTCAGCATGATGGCCGTGTAGCCGGCCTTGTTCTGCTTGTCAGCATTACACAGACCTGTCAGGTGTACGGAAAAATTAGGCTGACACATGATACAACTGTCATGTCGCGCACGGTTGAGGTTCTTCAGAGCAAAACAGGACACCCAAACGTCAGAAACTACCTTCATGGACAATAAAAAAATCACACTCATGCGCCTAAACGTCCATCCTGCTTACTGGTGTCAAGCAGCAGCTTCACCACGGGGAAGTTGGAGTGGGAGACGGTGTAGTGAAGAGCTGTATTCCCGTTGCCGTCTGCCATGTTGATCACAAACTCCAGCAGCTGAGGGGAGATGGAGGCGAAGGCACTCATGTAGGCCTTGACAACGGCTGTGTCTGCCGCTTTGTGACAGGAGACGCGCAGCCACTCCTGCAGCACGGTGGTGTAGGCGGCCCTCTGAGATCAGACACGATCAGGATGGTCAAAGAAGCACCAACAGTCGCTGGAAGAAGCCTTTCAACAGGTCAGTGGATCAAAACACTCACCGCCGCCTGATGGCTGAATGCGTTGGGTTCCCCGAGAGCCTTCTGCAAGACGTGAAGTTCTGACATCAGGCTGGCGCTCAGCTCCACGCTGACTGGTGTGGCTGGTGCACTCACTGTGTCAGAGCTTTCAGCGGCTGCTTTCTGCTCTGCCTGGACGGTTGTTTGTGACTGGACAGCGTGCTGCTGCCTGGTGATGTCAATGGTTTTAGCAACAAGCGCAGATGAAGAGTTAACTGAGGACATCGTGGAAGTCTGCTCAGATGCGTGTTCAGTGCTTGCTGATGCGGTGGCGTGCTTGTCTCTCGACTGGTCCACCTTTGCTGGGAGGGAGAGATTTATGGCGCCGTCCACAGCTGGCGGGCAGTCTGTTGCTGGTGACTGGAAAGGTTTGTCTGGTCGTCTGGTGTCTGCGGTTGCAGGCTGGTTGGGACTCGGCTTAGGTACGCTGGTGCTGTCAGAAAGCTGGGCAACCTCATTGTGGGTTAACTGCTGGTGCTGGACCGCTGATTCTGGCAGTTTCTCTCTGGCTTCGTGATATTCGCTGGAGTCGCTGCCCTCTTCAGAGCTCTCGCTGCTGCTGTCATCTGATGACGTAGACTCATACCTTCACGGCAAAAGCACGTTTTACTATCACGAGTGAGTGAAAATGAGCCCTTGCTCTGCAGTGACTAGCGCCTACCCTCCGTTTACTCCTATGAACTGCAGATTTTTCTTTGTGGTGGGAGATCCAGGTTCACCCTCTGCTTTCCGCTTCATGATGGACCTCAGAGAAGACAGCGGCGAGGAGGCTGGAAAAGACGTACACGGGTCAAGCACGCTGCAGAAGCACGACAGGGACGTCGGCGGGTGTTGCCTTTCAGGACAGTTACCTGTGGTGGCACCTTCGTGTGGGTGCGCAGCCTCTGCCGATGTGTGCAGTTGTGTGTCTTCCTCTTTAGAATGCAACACACCCACCTGATGACCAGACCTGCCTACAGCGATGACAGGCGCAGCTATGGGTACCGAAGTGGACAGCTCGCTCTTCAGGACGTCACGGACCTGCTTGGAGCTCACCGCTATGGGAAATTCGGCTGGAGTATCTGTGGGAGGGAAAACAGCCGAGTTCAGGCAAGAAAAATCCATTTTAAACATTCTCAAGCATTATCTTTGAAGCTGAATCCAGACCTTCAGCCAGTCCTCTGTGGTGGCCCTCGGTCGCAGCAGGGGGGCTGCAGGTCTCTGCTCGAAGTGGCGTGCCCACTCCCACCACCGTGGGCTGCTCAAGTGTGTAAACCTGGATTCCCACAGTTCTCTGTTCCCTCTGCTGGGGCATCTGTGTGAAGCTGACCAGGGTGTGCAGGCTGCAGCCTTGAGGCTCCTGCCAGCCTGTGTTGGTAGCCATGACCGGACGCTCTGCCTGAGGGGCATTCTGGACGGCTGTGGCCTGCTGCTGCACAGCCTGCAGCTCCTGCATTGTCCTCTTTAGTTGGCCCTCCAACTGACCCACTTGACTCTTGAGAACCTCTGTTTCTGGGAGCAGCCCCAGATCCTCCTCCCGCACCCCAACTCCCACCTGACAACTGCCTCTTACAGCCTCTGGCCCCACTCCGATAGTTCGTACTTCCCGCTTTGCGTCAGGCCGGGCTCCTCCCACGATCACGGTGTCCTCAATCTCACAGCCCGAGTCTTGCTTGGACCCGTCGTGTGTGGTGGGAGACAGTGGCCCTGCTGTCTTAGTGTTGCTTTTAGCTCCGCTGCTCACTTCCTCCTCAGGAATGTCGATGTAAAGCTCTCCGCGGGAACGCCCTCGGCTGAAACCCATAGTGTGGCCCAGGAATTTCTGGCTCTTCAGCTGGACACTAAGTTGTCGCTTCTCCTCCTGCAGGACAGAGATCTTGACCTGCAGCACTGGGATGGTCTTTACCTGCTCCTCCAGTTCCCGAATCTTCCTGAGAGCCGTGGCCATCTGCTCCCTGACATGCTGAAGATGGGCTGGTGTGGGGGTCACTGGGGTGGAGAGGCCAGAATTAACGGGGGTGAAGGATCCACTTCCGCCGTGCGCTCTGTTAAAGCTGTGGGCGCTGCTGAGGGAGGTGTTGGAGCCCGCCACGCTGCTGTGCATGCTGCCCAGGTTAGAGTATCTCCGCCCCTCCTTCTCCTCCTCCAGCTTCCTGCGTGCGTCCAGCAGGGTCTTCTCCACCCGAGCAGTGCTGAAGCTGGGCCTCTGCGTGGTGTGGTAGCCTGGAGCGCAGTAGGAGTAGGACGAGTGCCGGCTGTCCACGCTGGCGTTGGAGCACAGGGACTCTGTGGAGGTCCACCAGGAGCCGGCGTAGCCGTAACCACGAGGCAGGGATCCGTACCGTGGCCGACGCTGAACAGCCACCTTCTTGATGGTGTTTCCCTTCTCTATGTCGTTTACATATTTAAGGAAGTCCAGGTCCAGGCGGTAGCCATAGGGGGTCTCCACTGAGTAGGGTGCCTCCTGCTCTTTGCCGTGGAGGGAAGGGGGAGCAGGAGGGTTGAGTTTCCCTGAGGAGGAAGGAAATCGACTTTAAACAAACGGAAATCTGAGTCTAATCTTGGGCTGAGCCTTCAAAAAACTGTATTAACTTTGGGCTTCTGTGTATTTAAGAAATAATCAAGCAAACTGGAAACAAATAGGAATGTTGAGGTTACTTTAAGCTGCTTAAGTACTTAAGTACTAGCATAATAATTCATATGTCAACTAAAGAAGTGTTTCTGTAAATGTAATATGTTTAAAAAGCTTTACAGGTAGAATTCAAGAAAGACTGCACCTGGGAACCCCGGGTCCATATGCAACACCTGAGCCATCCTGAGTCTGTCACCCCGGCACCTGCATCGATGAGAAAACAGCAAAAAAAAGGATGCAGAGCTGCAGTCAAACATCCCCAGAACCTCTCATTGTTTTTGTATAAACGCTTTTATTTTTGGCCTCAATGCTGCTTTTGTCTAAGTTTCAGAAATAGCCAATTGCTTATCCTCTCCCAATATTCACCCTCCTCTGCCCTCTGGCAAGAGCATCCGCTGATTTTTATTTTTTTTGCAGCAGCAGCAGCAGCAGGCAGGGCTGCGTTCAGTTCTGTGTTTGTTTCTGTTCTTCGTGTGCAGAGAAGTGGAGTTACAAAGCAAAGTTTCCTGGCAGCTTCTTCCAGGACAGAGGTCTGCGACTGCCTTATTAGGAATCATCTGTGCACGCTAACTTGGCTTCTTCATTTAGGGTTTACAGTGGCTCGCCTCGTTCTCCCCTCTGCACCTTCCCGTGTTCTGTCTCTTCTCAGTTTATCCTGTTTGTTTTATGATTTCTGTTTTTTGCTGCCCCGCCCCCCCTCCCTCAGAATCACCTGATGATCAGGCGCTTTCAGCTGCGTCTCTTTTTATTCGTCCTAGCAAGCTCAGTATATTTCTCTGTGTCCCTTAATAAACTACAGATTGTGCTTCAGCAGAAAAGCACATAGCCGACAACGGCAGCTTGTGCCTGTTTGGAAAAGATTAACTTTCTAGGTCATCACTTTGTGGGAACTGGGGATGTAATGTTAAAGCCACGCACCAAATTAGCCGATGAACTCAGAACTCTGCACTGCAGGAATTTTACTTGAAGTTTTGTTTCTAGTTTCTTCGGTGAGAACAGTCTCTGGTTTGAGTCGAGCTGTTTCTCCCTCATGTGCGCTATCTTGTGATCCTTTCCAGCGCTTGCTCATTTGTGAAAAGTAGGGCACTTGGAAACACTGACTAACATGATGTGGTATTTCTGAAGTCCCGTACACGGTTCAGTATCTCCCCCTTATCTGCTGCCCTTCGTCAACCTCTTGTACAGAGATAGCCACACACCACGAGGCACAGATACGCAGACTCGCATCCAGAGGCCTCGAACGCACCACGGTAACTGACACGCTGACATTGGTTCAGCCCATCTGAGCATCGCATTGATTCCACGCTGCACATCGAACAGTTTGCATTCCTGCAGAAGCCAGGAGACGACAGAGAAAAGGGGAGTGGTCTGGGAGAAAATGTGTGTGTACTTCACATCAGGGTGGAGGCCAGCGTTGACAGGGGACACTTGATGAGATATAATTAGAATCCGCTTTTTGGCGACCAAACGTCCCAGCCCAACAGAGGAGGCCGCCACTGACGACTCCTCTTCCAGTCCAACAGTCCGGGTTTGACTCTTTAAAATGATATTTTCGTGTACGCAACTCACGGTTTGGTTTCACTGCCTCCCTCCCTATTATTTCGTCTTTCCAGTTCTTCCTCATCACACCGTCTCAATAAACCTGGAACACCACATCTGTTTCTCCCACACAGAAGGATTCAGTGGAAGCCAGCGACCTTCTCCCCTGTTAAAGATCTGAGCAGAACCCAGGTTTGCCCTTCCCCACCGCCAGTCTCCTGAGGGCAGCTTCATCCAGGAGTGCTGCCTTGTCCCCGTTTAGCCCCCACCCATGCCCTTAACTGCATACCGCATTACGAAGTTAGCGTCGCCTGTTCCTCCCCCTTCATCCCCCCTCTATTAAGATTAAGACAACCCTTAGGGGGTAAGATACAGGTCGCCCAGCACAAATTACACATCTGTGGTATGTCCTGCCAGACATCAGGACAACAGCTTCTGCTGCAGATTCTTCCACCGCTAAATGTTATCATGAGCATGACTACTCGAAACATGCGAGTCAACATTTTAGTGTATCAGTGTATTTATTCACTGCATTTACTGTAGACGTGTGTGTGTGTGTGTGTGTCTCCCAGATGGCCGGAACACTGAGACCACCCTGAAAATAAGCTTCATTTCGAGGTCATCTATCCCGGCTTTATCAAACTCATTGCTTCCATTCATTGAGTCACCTTATTATTATTGCCATCACAAAGGATTAGACCTCCACATTGCTAAGTCAGAAATACCAGTCTTCCCACCACCCAGAGAAGATGCTGGTGGATTTTTCCACTGCCCTCCTGGCTGTCTCAGTCTTTGGTGATTACTGCTCTGCTTAAGCCTGCGTATGGTTTGTGACTTGGGAAAAGAGGGATTTATTTTCCGCTTCATACCAGCTGCTTGCTCCTCGAGGACCAGAGCTCTCCTGGCCGGGCTCCTCGTGCTCCCGTCCGTCTCTCGATCACTTACAGCCAACACCTGTGGCAGGAGAGGACAGAATTTAGAAAGAACTGAAAAACAAACTAAGGAAATTGAGTGCTCTTTTGAAACTCATTAAAGAGGTTTTCAGCTGTGCTGACACAGAAAAAAAAAAACAGACTTCTGACAGGTCACCATAAGTGGTGCCTCACAAGACTGTAAACACAGGTTGCAAAGCCAGAAAAAAACATTCCAAAACATTCCAGGGGTTTTGACTGACACGCCGGATGTGAGAGAATATGCCCCCATGTAGTGCCAGCGAGGCTTTACTCGTAGACGGGCTGGATGGAGCGGAATCACAACACAGGGCTGTTTTCTGGCTACTGTGACTAACTTCAAACCCGCTGGTGCCTCCTGGTTTTGGTGGGAACAGCTGTCATCTTCCAAGCCCGCCTTTTCGAAAGGCTCAAAGTCTGACCGGTTTCAGGAGCTGATCTTTGCGGACGACTCGCTCTCAAATCATTTGCCGCCTGCTGATTCCCAGACTTTCTGAGCCTGGTCCTGCAGAACCTCGAAAAACCTGACTTTTGGACATGATCTCCACAAGACTCGCTGTTGTTCAGACTGTCATTTCGGGTTGTCGTGGCCACAGCAGAGAGGGCGGAGGGACAGCGGGAGAAACGGACCTTTCCGAATGGAACGACGTCCAAATCACAAAGAGCCATTCATTCAGCCCCGACTTCCACAGCTGGTTCCAATAGAAGTCCAGGGTGGGGAATCATAGGGAGATGTGGTGTTAGGCAAGAAAATCTGCCTCAAAGGATATGAAAAGTTAAAAAGTGCCCCTCGGTTCTACGCAGTGACAATAAAAGCCGGGACCGACTGAAAGATCAGGTGACGACGTCGCGCTCTCGTGTTGTCTGAGGCACAGAAGTGACAGCAGATTATGGAAGAAATGAATTCCAAATGCTGCTGTCAAAGGACAAGATTGAGAACTTTGTGGAGAGTTGAGCCATGACCCCCGTCGGTGCAGATGGCAAATACTTGCAAAGACAAATACCGAACTTTACAGGAGACAACTTGAACTCCCAGCGACTCCCCCGCAGCACAGAAGAAGACATGGAGCCTCCGACACACCAGCACTTGTTGAGGCCAGAAAACTCCCACAAACCAACACAGCTGTAGCTATTAATTTGATGCATTCATCTGAGAGCACAGACAAGTCTCCATTTCTGCTCTTGATGATGAATCTCTGGAATAAATTTACAATATAAGAAGCAAACATTGTGCCAAAGTTGACAAGAAGGTCAACTTTCTCTGCTCGTACTGTCACTGATTGGTCAGTGCGCACTGCGCTCTTATCGTTTCAGCAAGTTTGTGTGTAAAAAAAAAAAGTTAATAATATGAGATCCGATAAGGAAAGGGTAACAGGAAAGGGAGCTCCATCGTTCTAGTCCCAAAGGATCCACAAACAAGGCAGCCACTTCCTCCCAGCCCAGGAGAAAGAACAGCAAAAGGAGAGCGTAAACGGGAAAGGAAAAGGGTAATAAGAGAGAAAAGAGAATGAAGCGGCGGCATATGAAAAGGATAGCAAGAGAGAAACAGCACGAGCAAATCTGCAGGAGAAGAAAAATAAAAAGAAGTGATGGAAACTTCCCAAATGAGAGCATGACTCTTCTCGGACTGTGACTCATGATGGCCGCTTGCCTCTGAAACTCCTTAAAGAGCGCCGAAAGAACGGCTGAAAGCAGGTGAAAGATCTGTCAGGGCAGCTTTCTGCACAAATCGTACGTGACCTCGCCCAAAGACTACCAACAGTTGAACATTCAGCTACTAAAAATAGCTGAACAATAGGAACCCCGATGAGATGCTGCGCTTCGTCTGACCGAAAAAAATCTGCTCTGCTTTTTCCTGAATAACAGGCTGTGCAGACCACAACATGGACGTGCAGAAGAGGAGTTTTAAATCTTGCATAAAGCCACAACAGGAGGCCTGTTTATTGACGCATCTTCCATGACTTCTTTGTCCTCCTCCGCTCCCCGCAGGACAGATGGCTTCATTTAGCCAACTGGCCCCGAATGAATAATAAATAAAGGGGGGGGGGAAATCGAACAAATCTCTCCTCTAAACAGCCTGAGAATACTTTGGTTCCAGGCAACTGTATGTCAAAGCTGAAGAAAGTACGTCAGATGGGAAATTGGCCATGCATAACCAGGCCTGATGATCTCATCAACATGGCGGCGAAGTGGAATCTTCTCCTGCTGCTGGACATGTGGTTTTCGACTAATTTGGACTAAAACATTGGGACGGTGAAATCATTGCCCAAAGGGACTTTCACTCCAGGACTAAAAAGCCCTGTTTTTTGCATTAAGGAGTGGTGAGGACCAGACGGTGCTAGGCTGAGCCGTCTGGAGCTGGCCACGCTCCGGCCAAGGGGGTGGGGCTCCACGGCTCCCATTACTCCTGGAGCAGAAGCAGAGTAAACACTCGCCAGCCTCCTATTGGTCAGTGCACTGACCTCCGACAGGAAGACAGGGTGGGGCGGAGCCGCACCGGTGCAAAAGACCCAAAAAAGACAAAAAAAACCCAGAAAATTCCTGTGCACTTGTGGAGGTGGGGATAAAGAATGATGCCGAGCAGAGAGACCAGACCTCTGTGGAGGCTTGAGGAAGCTGTGGGGTCGAGGGAGGGAGACGAAGTCCAGACTGCCGTCAGATGGGCGCTGGGGTGCCTGTCAGAGCAGCGCTGGGTTCAAAGCCGAGGTCGGCGTGCGCAGCGGCTGCGCGCAGACGGCACGGCAGAGCAGAGGAAGTAATCTGACTGCAGCGGCAACGCAGCTAAAGCGCTTTGAGCATCAATGACTTCCTGAATCACGAGAGAAGTGTTTTTTTTTTTTTTGAAAAACAGGTCTTGAAAAGACAGATAGCTGGGAATGCACCGCCAGGTCTGTGAGCAGAAAGGTCCATCTTGTTTTCCATCATAATCAAGAGATTAAACTGGATTATTTGGTCTGATAATGAATTAGTTCCTGCAGCGCTTCAAAAGCTAGAGTCACCTATTGGATTCCCCGATTAATAAGGATGAGTCGGAGTTTTAAGCCCAATACTCTGTTTATCTCTACTTGATACAATAATCCAGCCTTTAATGCTAAAACTTTGAGATCCTACAACTCTATTGTCTGATGTTAAGGTGGCAGAAGATGGACGGATGTTCTGACAGAAGTAAAAACATTTTAAAGTTTGGGACGTAATTCACTCAGCATTGTCCGGCAGAAGAGTTAATTATGAAGTAAAACTGTCCGGACTAGCTAATAATTGATGAAACATAGACGAGCCATCTCATGAGTCCATGGTGTAATTTCATTAGATCGGCTAAACCATTTAGAAGCCCGGTGTGTGGCCTTCTGTGCAAATGGGGTTTACAACCCTGCATTCCACCACAGCACCCCTGGGTCCAAACGCTGTGGAGACAATCACATTCCAGCTTCAAGCATCTCAGGTTGTTGACAAACCTGACTTTCAGGATACCTTCTGGGAGGATTCCAGGGAATCCCCAGAGAGTTTACACCGTAAGCGCAGTGGATCTGCTGCAGGAATGACAGAACGGGGCCGGGTGCCATGCAGCTGCTGCAAGCTGTGGCTTCCCACTGGTCCGTGATTTAATCAGCCAGCAGTCCATTACACGGCAGCAGGACAGTGGCGTATTGTATGATGCAGTCTAACAGGGTAATGGCTGCACCCCCACATCCTGCAGACTTCTGTGTCGTCCTTTATCAAAACAACATCCGATGTGTTTACTGATGAATCGCAACAAACACACAACCACCAACTGTAACCACTAATCTTCCATTTTCGCAAACGCATCTGGGGGGGGGGATAACGAAGGTTTTCCTTCTAAATGTGTCGAAATTCAAAATACGTTACAGGGAATGGTAACTCCATCGGCTTTCGTTTGTCCTGAGTATGTAAACTGCCCTCACTGACCGTCTACAGGAGGCCAGAGGAGCAAATTTGCGGGCAAAAGGCAGCAACAAAAAGTCGAGCAACATCTGGAAGCAATGAAAACTTGCAGAATGCACAGACCCACCCTCCTCTCCCCTGAGCCTTCACTCTTCCTTCAGTTTCCCCCCTTTTTCGTTCTTTTAATGAAATCCTGAAATTGTCGGTCTCATTTTTGGAACACGGTCAGGCGTGAGGGAATGGAGGAAAAGTTTCACGGAGGATATGCAAACACACCCGAGTGTGTTGCGTGTTGAGGGATGAGACTGGAGGGAAACATTTGGCAATGCAAAATTCCTGCATTAATCCAGTCAGATAAAAGTTGCGGCCGCGTGGCACGACTGGGTGTGCGTAAAAGGCGCAGCAGGGTGCGTGATCAATTTAACCTATAGAAAGCGATTTATTGGCTATTTCTATTCTATTTATGTTAAAGGTGTATCCACTTCAATAAAACCTAAATGTAAACATATTTCACCCCAATGACTCTATCAAATTAATGTGAAAATATGCAATTTGTTTTATAATTTTATATTTTTGCTGCGCTCGACGCCACTTTGAAATCAATGATGCTCCGAAGACAACGGGGACCCGCAACGGGTCAAGGAGTCCACTAAAGGAAGAGAAACACTGATGTAAACGAAGAAAACCTAATCAGACAGGACGCGTGCAGTGATTAGGGTATAATTGACGCCGTTCTGGGGTTTTGGAGGATAAAGGACCCGTTACTTCGCGGCCAATACGGGCAGGACCGACGCTTAACAAAAGAAGTCTCAGTCAAGACAAGCCGCCATGACGGGAGCGCCACATTCACCACAAAATTAATCAGTTTTTACGCACAGGAAGGCGAACTTCTTCAATTCTTACCTGCCCTCTGGAAATCCGTTCAGCCGCCTCGGCCCAGGAGCGCTCACTGACAGACACAAAAACACCGCAGCCGAGATGCTCCGCGACCCCTCCCGCCGCTCTTAAAGGGCCCGCACCCAGGAGGGGCTTTCACCGGCCTACAGGAGCGTCCAGCACCTCCACCACCCTACAGGAGCGTCCAGCACCTTCACCGTCCACTTCAACATATTACTTGTCAAGATCATGTTAACAGAATTTAATTTGCAGCTGAAATAATTGTATGGTCCTGACTGTGAGGACAGGAGTGCCCATCCTGGGAAATTAAACTTTCCGGGCCATGGAGTGTCTGGGCCGTCACTGTCAGGAAATTAGAATACTGGTTTTTGAGAAGACATCTGGATCATATATAGATGTTTGCTTTGTTTTTGCAACCATTTAAAAAAAAAAGAAAAAAAAGTGCAATTTCTGGCACATGTGAAAGCTAAGAGTAACGTGATTCGACCCTGAGTCCTGGGTTTCAGGCCAAATTAAATTTTTTAAGGAAAAGCAAAATCCTGTTGAAGATAATGTTTTATTCAGTGTTTATCTTAAACAGACTGTTTGCTTTATCTAATTTTGTCTGTTTCCTTAAACTTTATTAACTTTTAGAAGATGATACGTGAGGAATGATCAGAATGTTGAATATATTCCATCCTAGCCTGTGCTGTTTATCATATTTTTTGTGATTAAAAAAAGATGGTTAATACGGCCCCAAAACATAGGAATTAACTAAATCTGGTCAGAGACAAAAGAAAAACATCACCATGGTAACAAATAGCTAAAACAAGGAAAACTCTGCTAATAGACGGCATTAGATAAGTCATGCATATTACATATTATTTTTTATTTATTGGAATTTAAAGCATTTTTGTTTTTTTTAAACCCTCTGACTCTGAAGTAACAGGTCACCACAAAAATAAGAAGACACTTTTAATAGAAAGCAGTAAAAAAAAAAGACTGTACATAAATAAAAAAAAATCCTCATCTCATTGGTACTGTATTAAAAAAAATTACAAAAGGTCATACTTGTTACAGTGTTAATGTGCTAAAGTTTGTTTACAACAGTGCAATTCTATAGATACAGTAGTTGACAGGGTGTTAAGATACACACACGAAGGGTTTTTAGACAGCAGGTCAGTTTAAAGAGGACTTTCTTTATGGCACGAGATAAAATGCATGGAAGAGGGCATTGTTTTTAGGCTAAACATTGGATAAAACTGCAGTGCATAACAATTTCACAGTTAAAAAAAAAATGCAACACACCCCTCACTTCTACAGTCATTCATTTCCTCCTCAGGCTGAGCTCGGACAGGATGATCCCACCCCGTCTCTGTCACAAATTCTTACGTATAACAAGATTAAGACACACAAAATGTGACAACCTGAGGAAGAAGGAATGTCAGTTATTTGGTCTGTTGATAAAAAAGAAAACTCCCAGGGACCATTTAATATCCCTGTCTGGTCAGTGTGCACTAGCAGGAAACCGCAAAAAAGAAGAAGAAAAAAAAAAAAGGAACTATCCATGATGGAAAACAGACAAAATGTGACAACTGTGTTTGTCAGTTCTGGTTGTGTCACCTAAAAGCAGATGAAGCTCACAGATTATAGTGAGGAGACTCTC
>BJFM01001274.1:18107-42750 GCA_016586285.1 Arothron firmamentum
GTGTGTGTGTGTGTGTGTGTGTGTGTGTGTGTGTGTGTGTGTGGCTGAGTGCATGCAGTAGTGATGGGGAGGATTATGGCATGACTGGGTGGCCGAGGGGGAGGTGGGTGAGTAAAAAAAAAACAAAAAACCTGAGCTTGAAGAAGGCAGTGCAGGCATGCTGGAAGCTGTTGGGGTGCAAAGCACTTGGGGGGAGGGGCGTTTTTTTCCTATGTTGCGACCCAACAGTCCACATCTCAACAGTCGACTCTGCGGAAACTGGACCGAGTGAAGGAGTTCCTATGGGAGAAAAGGCGGACAACGACGGCTGGTAAATTTCAATGTATTCAAGCAGTAATTGGTGGCTGTTTGATTATGAGTGCCACATGTGCAAACACTGAGCTGAGGCCAAAAGCAAACTGAAACAGCAGATATCACGCTGGTTTCTGAGGTCACACACACGCCACATAACTTACACTGTATGACAAAGTATGACAAGGTTTGGTGTTATATTGCTCCCGTTTGATGATCTGAGCATTAGCTCATGGTGTGTTTCAGTGTGTGGTGTGTTTAATGTGTCAGGTTACCGTTGTGTTTGTGTAGCCTGAGCTGGCAGGGTCTTGTATAGCTGGGGGATCTTGCGGTTGATGAGGGGACCCAGAGCTTCTTTCAGCTTATTGTAGTTCCTCTCCAGCTCTCTGTGGTACTCCTTCTGATCTGGCCCAATCAGGGCTTTATTCCTCCTCAGGGCATCCTGACACCTGCGCGACAAAAACAAAAATGGCAGAGAAGACACAGCCGGTTGTGGGTTGTTTTCATTAGTTACACAGCAGTCTACCTCTGAGTCATACTGTGTCATCACCTCTTAGTGAAGTCTTTAAAGCAGAGGCGCAGCTTGTTGTGATGACGAAACAGCTTTGGATCATCAGGAATGTCGGAAAGAAAGACCTGCGCTACCTCAAGGGGGCCCTGAGAAGGGGAGAAATCAGAATTTATCTGTTACAGGAATGTCTGCTGCTATATAAAAAAAAAACCTGGCAAGGATTTACAAGCCAATTAGTAAAGAGGATAGCATTTGACACTTAATTTGGATTATACAACTGCAGCACCTGGTTGACAGTCGTGCCCACACAGCCCTGCAGTACCATCTGCAGCATCTTGGAGTCTGCAGGGTCCTGGTTTGTGGCAAAGGCCAACTCCTGTGTCTTCTTCTGCATGTCCTCAATGGCCACCTCTATGGGAACAAGAATGATCTGGGGAAGAAAACACAACAGCAAGAGATGACACTGCTGCTAAAAGCCATACATCCACCAATAGAGCCACTGCTCCTCCAGAACAGACCTCCTCCTTGTGGATGACGTTGATCCGCGTCTTTATGTAAGGGAACGCGTGGGATGTTGTGAGGATTGTTTTGCGCTTGTACTGCTCGTTCAGCTCGCCATGTGCTCGCCCGTCCAGAGTGAAGGGAGTACAGTACATGAAGTTACGCAGGTTGTAGTTCTTGTCAAAATAGGTGACTCTTTCCTTTAGCTCATATGTGTCAAAGAATGGCTCAACGTAGGTGATCTGGAGGTAGGCCTGAAGAGGTACATATGCTCATTAGGACAATTACACACAACTGAGCACTATGACTCAGGTATGAGACATAAATTTCATGGCACCTTGTTGGGATCCAGTTTGTTCTTGTCCACTGGATTGGAATCCTTGATAATTTGAAACACGTCATCTCCAAACTGCTCTGAGTAAAACTCCTGCACAGCAAAACAAACGTATATACAAATCTATATAATTTGGGAGGCAGGAAAGACAGCTTTGATTGACACTGTGGTGAGCCAACATGCCTCAAGTCTGTGAGAGATCTCAGCCAGTTTAGTGATGGATGGCTCTTTGTAGACAAACTCTTGTTCATCCAGGTCTCCAAAACGAGAGCCATAGAAACCCACCCGGAAATAGGTCCCAAACAGTCTCTAACCACTGAAGATGGGATGGCAAGATTAGATGATTTTAAATCACCAGTTACTAAAGACAAAATACATCAATTAAGGATAAAAATAAGTTTTCAAAACTTACCCATAACGTGTCATAAAGATTAAGAGTGGAGAACAGACAGAAGAAGAAAGAGAATGTTAATGTGACAAAACAAAGGAAGTGGTCAATTACGGTGCTTTGCTTTTTTAAGAAAACTTTACCTCCCATCCTGAACTCTGAATGGTGAAAACAAAAGAAAAAACAGACATAAGAAGGAATTCAGAATAAAAGTCTTGTCTCTTACATTCATCATGTCCAACTCACTTGGTTGTAGACTTTGTTAAAAGCCTCCTGCAGCTTCCCGTGGACAGTAGCCAACTTTTTAAAGTCTCTGTTGGCTTCATGGATGGGCAGCAAAATCTTGTAAACTTCATTTATGGCTTCATACATGGCAGCCTGAAGTCAAACACACATCAGTAACCCAGTTTTAAACATAGGCACTGATCATATAAACCCCCATAGCTGTGGGGCTGCGCAGCCAGTCTGTCACCATGTGTTCGGACAAAGAGAGCAGTACCATGTTGAAGGAAGCAGCTGCTTGCTCCAGGAGGCCCACTAGACCAGACTCGCTGAAGTACTTCCCAGCACAAATCCCCTCCTCCTCTGGAGACAACACGTCATCAGATACAGCTGACTCCTCCAAAACGTTGGATGAAATGTTCTAAAGGAGTATGAGCAGTCAAGAAAGACAAAATAATCTAATATTTGCTTGATTTGTTGAATTTATGACATCCAGCAAACTTAACTTGTGAAAGAAGATAATCACTAACTGACCTGAAATGTGACACAACCAATTGGCAAGTAGCGACAATCCTCCAGCATGTTGAGGTATTCTGCAACCAGTGCTGCACTGTGGACCAAACAGTGGGCAGCTTCGGCATGGTTTCCCCTCTCAGAGTGTTTTCTTGCCATGTTCTGGAGCCAAGTCAGACGCAGGTCTGGGGAATTTTGATAGCCCTTTGCAATCCTGAGTTAAAACAAAGCAGAAAGTGATCTGAAATCGAAGTCTGATAGCACATTTTGATTATTAATGTGCATCACAATACCTGTACATCAGGTCGATAAGCATCTCTGGATCCTGCTGATGTTCTTTCATTTTGACAGTATCAGTAAGAATCATGTGCAAATTGAAAACCAAATCCTGGACCTGAATGTTCAACACAGGATGTACTTAAAATCTTTATCTCATTAATGCAGCTTCAACAATGGGATCTTTTACAGTGACCATTCAATACCTGCTCAGGGAAGGGTGTGTCCCGTAGTTCCACATCATCTTCGGCATATGTCAAGATAGTTTTTAATGAGTGTCGAAGATGTTCCTCGTTGAAGTTTCTTGAGGTTCCCACCAGTGATGAAAGGGACATGGTGACCTGCATCTTTACCCGAGCGAAGTTCTGCAAAAGGAAATAAAAGAGGTGGTGGGTTGTAAGTCTGCAAGAACTAAATGCTAAATAATGATTTTTTTCTCTCTCACTCTCAAGTAAATCATCTGCTTCTTCCTAAAGGAGGTCATGAATATAATAACAGTATATTTACTTACATTTCCAATCTCAAAGTTCTGTCTCATGAGTAGATAAAGAGAGGCAGAGGCGTGACTTCTGACAGAACTGACACTACTGCTGCAGTGACGGAGAAGACGCAGACACAGGTCGGCACAAAGTTCTGTGTCCTCTTCAAATAACATCTCTGGGAACTACAGACAGACATATAAGCACACACATCTGAAGGAATCTAAAAGATGCCCAGATGCCTTCATTTTAAAGCACACAGAGCACGCTTTTTGGTTTCATCATTAAATAAAAATCTTAAAAATATGTTGAAATACTGCAACAAGTAACAATCAAAAAGGAAAAAAAATGCATGTCACAGTTAAAAAAAAAGAAAAAAGAATCCATTTATGTACCTTGAAAACTAGAGCTCTTTGTGTAGTGAAGCAGTGCTGCAGGAAGAGGGCGCTCTGGTTTCCTGCCATGCTGTGGAGGAGGACTCTCAGCACTCCACCCAGAACGCTTTCCTTCAGCTCTGATGCCACCACAGTCTGAAAACAAATGCAAACAAAGAAACAGTGAGTGCATTCTAAATAATCTTCATAGCCGGAAAGCATCATTTACCTTGACTACAATCTCCAGTGTATCCAGGACAATTAGAGAAGCCTCAGTTGACAAGTTTCCATCCACCATGGACTCTTGCTCCATCTCAGCTTTAGTCCTATAAGAAGTTATTAATCCTTTAGCTTCACATCAGCATTCAAGCATTTTCAAAATGAAGAAACCAGATGTATCCTGTAACCGTGATGTAAATTCTCAGACAGTTTCCATGCTATAAGCACATGGAAACATCTTTTACAATAACTGGCATTGATGTAAAAAAAAGTATAAAAAACCCATACTTGTCGACTCTGTCTGTATTTTGGCGCCAGTGAGTGACGTTCTTTCTCCACCTAACATTCTCCTGACTGCCATAGGGACTCCTTTCTAAAAGAGTACACAGAGTACCATGAGCACAAGCATGAAAACACCTTAAACAAAAACAAACACATACAGAACACAACACTACCTCTGCAACGACGAACCATCTCCTGACGAGCCCCAATGGTTCCCAGTATTGCCTCCTCCAATCGCGCCTTCATGTCCAGAGATTTTTTAAATGTCAGGCTGTTAATCCTCTCCAGAGCCTTTTTCCCCTATTGAAAAAAAGGAATGTCAACCGACCCAAGACAGAGAAACACAAGTACAAAACAGCTCAACAAGTGTTTTACTTTGTATTCAAAACAGGAGATACAGAGATGCAGCAGATCCAGCAGGCGGTTGATTTGCTGTACAGACAAATCAGACACCCAGTGCTCCAGGAGAGCTGCATCTGCATTCTTCAGCACCCACAGGAAACACACCAACAAAGTCCGGCTACACTCTGCCGACAGAGAGCTGGACTGGCGGGCAGGCTGGGAAAGACAAACACACAAACTAAGTTGATACTTTAATGTCATATATGAAAAAGCAGTTTAAAGCGAGGGCACAAAGCCACCAAAAAAACTAGCAATCATCCTTACAGGAAGATGAGCAATGTGGAAAGAATGCACATTTTTGTGTTTTTTTTTTGTGGTTACAGAAAGACCAGTGCGGTGTTATGTCAAACTGAGGCAACAGACTCCCACATAGAGTCATATCTGTGACCTGTCAGTCTGGAGTGCCCAGAGGAACAGCCTGACCTCGGCTATTATCACTCACCACTGTGGGTAGCGGAAAGGGGTTGGCTTTGGCATGTGGCAAAGGGGAGCCGGCAATTGCCATGGCAACAGACTGACTGATAGTGTTGCCACTGTCTGGGTCAGCATCATCATGGGCTGTGGCATGTCGGACCCGAGCAGGGGTGGAATCTACAAACACAGCAAAAGCACTCAGGTATAACAGCATTGGAGTGAAATATTTTCCAAGTGATGAAAGTGCACATTTGCCAAGTTATGAAAATAGTGGTTGGCGCATGCTGACCTGAGAAGTCATAAAGCTGATTCAGTATCTCCATGACAATTGGAACAAGGGGCAGGTAGAGCTTAGCAACATGGGCCCTGACCTGAAGGTCCTTGTAGCGAATATCTGCATCATGACTGCACAGCAGGGAGTGTACAGAACTAATGGCTTTTTTATGGAGGAAGAAAACACTGTGGGTAAAAAAAACATAAACCCGGGTTCATGTAATGGGCTTCAAGCACAACCGCATTCTGAGTACAAATTAGATATGGTCTGAATAATAGGATTTAAAAAAAATAATTAAATAAAAATATTATTTACTCCCTACCCTTCTCCATCAGGATCAAGGATGAGGGAAAGTTCTGTAAGCAGCAGACCAGAGAGGAAATGTTGCTGGCGAAAAGGGACGGAGAGTTCAAACATTGTGGCCACTCTTTGATCCTGCACCATACTGGAAAATGCTGAACTCTAAGAATGTAAAAATAAATAAAGGGAATGTGAAGACAGGAAAAATATAGAATACATGAGGACTGTAAATGCCTCCCAGGTATAAATGTATGCCTCCCATCACGCTTCAGCACCTGTGATGTGGTGGAGGAGGTGGAAGGTGAGGGGGAGGCCGGAGGGCTGAGAGTGGAGCATGGCAGGTTGAGGATGACGTAGTGCTCGTGGCTGCAGACGATACGGATAAAATCCATCCTCAGGGCATTCAGGGAGCTGGGATTCTGTGCTGTGTGAAGCTTGTTGGCAATCTGTTAAATGCACAAGTGTGTGAGACAAAAACATATGTGGAAGCAAAGTGTTTGATAATAAAGACAAACAGAGGAAGGACCGGCACCTGTTTGTAGTACGAGCGGATGAGGTTGAAAACAAAACCCCGGTCCATGAGAGAAAGCAGGTCATTCAGGAAGAAGGCCAGACTGCTATTTAACCTCTCCACCAGCTCAACATCCTGTGGAGAGAGAAAATTGTTGGGAGTTCATATTAAAAAAACAAAAAAGGTGGAAGACAAGAAAACAATACATTATGTTATTCTAAGGTTATGTTTGGGATATAAATATCAATTATTGTTTTGAATCTGTGCTATTTAATCACTGAAAACCTCCAGCTTTGAATGACATAAACTGTACCCAGTCTTAAGTACCTTGTGGTAACGACCAGCAATATCTGCACTGATGGCACACACAAGCGCAGCGATGTCATCCACAAAGCGGTCTGGGAAACGTTGACGCCTCGGAACACCCACGTTTGAAGTCAGAAATAAGTGATGAGACATACTCTTTGTCTGGAGGAAAATTCAAGTCAATAAAAAAAAAAGAAGGGAACAAAATAAAGGGATTTAAAAACTATGAAGTTTATAGTGTATATGCACATAACAGAAATACACAACAGCATGCTCACTATCAGCTGGAAGAAAAACCAGGCGTGCTGAAGCGCTGCCTCCCTCACTGTGCTGGTGCTGACCACCCACTGCAAAGCCAACTCCTCATGAAGCAACTACACGTGAAGCAACACAATGAAGTCAGTTTATATCATCATTTTGGTGCAATTTGTGGACACTGAGTAAAACATCAACAGACAGTAATATCTCTATGCTAAATGATTTCTTGCTGACTGATAATGTTTCATTGTTGTAATTATGATTTCTCAAAAGCCATAAATCTTAGCCCGGGCTTTACTGTTAATCTTTAGATGGTGCCATTTGATTATAGTTACTAATTAACCTGTTTACCTGAGGAGTGTTCCAAAAGGTGTTCTCACAACCCTGAAAGTCATTTGCAGGTGCAATCATGACTCCAAATTCAGAATAATAACAAAAATGTCAAACACACTAGAAAGTTATCACATTCTGCATAACTTACTTTTTGACATGGAATATTTTTATTTTATTAAAACAAGTAAATTTAATTTAAGTGATTGCTGTGAGTAATATTTTAAAAAAATAGAATCAGTATATAGCTGTCATGAAGATTTAGTGTAGTAGTCAATATTTTGATAAAATGGTCTAAAATAAATACATAGCTTGGGTTAAAGTGGAAGGGTTAACATTTATAGATACATACAGTATGTGATGATGTATGGTAATGAGTGAAAATTGATTCATATTAGACCATAAAATGCATCAATTTGAGGTGAAAAATCATTTTTGTATTCTGTTATAGTAAAAGACAGCTTTACCTTCTTGGCAATCTGCCTTGTGGGAACTGAAAACAAGGCCATGCTGTCCAGGAAGGCAGACATGCGATTGCAGCTGCGGTCTTTTGTCTGACATGGTGTGATGGTGAGGTGAACACACAGACAAAATGAGGTGAAAATGGATGAATGGAAATGGGTGGGTGAGGACAGAACTCCCTAAGATAAGTGAGGCTAGTAAAAACTCTGACAAGAATGAGGCAGGCACTTGCAACATATGTGGGCTGTTATTCAGTGGTGAGAGCATGAATGCTGAAGCCAGATAAGTGGTATTCACAGATAAAAAGGAGTGGCAGCATGAAAAGCAGATAGAAGCTAATGCAGACAAACTATAACGCAGGAGTGTTGTTTAGAAAGGGGTGATGCGGTCGAAGGATGAAGGCGAGGGATTTGGCACCTGCTTCAGATCACAGCTGGAGTTGGGGTTCCGGCGTAGCACAGATCTGGAACCCCCGGGGGCATAAGCAGAGTTAACCCAGGAGTGGGAGCGGTCAATGCCCTGCCATAAGCCACCAAACACAAACACAAAACACAGAGTGGCACGAGGCGAGGGTACAGTAAGTGAAGGGGAAGCTAATTACCACACAAGTAATTATTTGAAGGACATATGGGAAAGAAACAAAAGAAAATGAGGAGGGGTGTAGAGAAATAAGGCTTAAAACCAGAGAGAAACTCATACTCAGCAGAAGAATCAAGGGCTCAAGTACATGTTCAAAAACACAAACCATAAATGAACTTTCAAAGATCTTTAAATTTTACACATACTCTACGAGAAATCAGTAGGTAGCATAAATGAAAGAGTGTGCCTCAAAAAGCATGTAGACATGAAGAGCACATGAATCCCATGATGCAGTGGGAAGGGCCGAGAGCAGAAGTTTGGCACTTGAGGAAAAAAACTATGTTCCTTAGAAAAGCATAAAATTAAAAAAAGAAAATCTCAATTCTTGCAGAGTATGTAACAGCCTCCACTGTGAATAGTGCTCTCAATCTATACAGGTACATTTTTTAGCTGTAATAAAAACACAAAGCCTTCATTGGCCGGAAAGAGCTCACCTTGCTTCCTATGATCCTTTGCACCTCTTCATCAGGAGAAACTGGTGTGGTGGCCAGGTCTGGGTTGGAGTTGCTGATACTCTTGGAGCGAGACAGGTGCAGGCTGCTTGGGCGGCCAGTTGCTCTTGATATGGTGGCATATTGCACAGGCATCTGATAGGACTGCGAACCAGCTTCTCTCAAACATGGATGAGAGCCACAGAGAAGATATTGGCAGATCAACAGCCTGCGTCTGACTCGAGAAAACTGCCAGTAATCTGACAAAGTGATGCGCTGTGCAAAAATAGTGTGATGACTCACCTGTTGGGGGCACTGATGGTTCAGCAGTTGGCAGGCGAAAGCAGTAGTGGATGTAGGAGGCCAAAAGGTTGTTGCGACCATGATGGTCCTGGTTTCCCTCCAGGTTTTTGTGCATCTGGTTGACCAGTAAAGCCATAGTTTCAAATGCAGTCCTGCCAAGGTTTACTGGTAGGAAGAAAAAATCCGGGATTTTATTTAAAACAACATGATTATGGTAAACTTTTACATGAAATCATTGTCCTATCTGTTTATCAAAATACAATTTAATTTTTTTTCACCAGGCATAAAATTAGAATAATTACTCCTGTGTGTAATATTTATTATCCTATCTTGTTTTATTTGAATTGGAAATAATGAATTTATTATCAATTATCCTCCTCAAACTATTAACTCCACCATCAGAATGATCTCTTCAGCCTTGTTCAGAGAAGCACACTCCAAATCCACAATTGCAGCACTGACAGGGAAAACTGTGCTTCAGAACTCATTTACCAATTTGGCCTCCAATGACCGGTGGATAAACGATAAGTTGGATGATCTTGTTGAGCAGCTGGTGCAGGAAACTGACACAGGTATCCAGCAGGGCCCCTCTCAGTGCCACCATGCTGGTCTTTAACTCTGCCTCCATGTTTGACTCAGTAATGATCACGTCCTTCAGGCGGAAGGGGAAAGAATACTCTTCCAGAACGTACACAAGTGTGAAGAACTTATCCAGGAAGGGGTCCTACGATCACAAACTTCCATTAAAATTACATCAAATGGAAGGATGTTTTGAAAAAACACTGGTCAGATGACAGAAGGGAAAGCAAATACTGTAGTATCTGCGTACCTGAGTGTGAACTGAAGAGGCTGCTGTCACTTCAACACTGAACACGCCTTTGTGATTATCCACCCACTTCATGCCTGGAAGCTGAACCTACATCACAGGGAAATTCATCCCATTTAACACCCAGTCAACACACCAGGGGTCATTTTCAGGCAAGCTGATATCCTTTCAGTCTCTTTCAAGTTGCTTACATCAGGGGTGAGTACAGAGTAGCTTGGTGGGGGCTTTTCGACTGAGACAGGTAAACTGAAGGAACCTGTTTTTAGTCGGCCGTGCTGCATCAGAGGGATCCACTACAAGTCGAAAGAAAGGCACGAGATCTTTTAAAGATGGCACGACAACAGAAGAATTATTAAACGTGGGTGTGTGGGTGGGAGTATAAAATGTAGACTGACAAAAGGAGTGAACTTACAGTGTAGCCTACAGGAGTCTCCAGAGGAGTGTTTTGTTTGGGCTGGCAGCTGATGTGGTAGAAGGTGAACATGAGGTGGTGATTGTCGGTCAGATTGGCAGGAATCTTCATCTTCATCTCTTCATAAAACTCTGGGGACCTTTTTAAAAGAAAGTTTAACACAAGAATTTAAAAAACACACAAAGGAAGTTAACAGGCAGTTAAGCCTTACAAGTCTTACTTGTTATGATAGATGATGGGACTGTAAGCCTCATTTGTGAACTCAGCACAACTCGACTTCCCGAAGATGACCTAGTGAAAATAATATAAATAAATAGAAACTGTTGGGTGAAGTTGTCTGTCAGAAAGTTTGACCACTGACTTACTACAACCTGACAAAATCTCAGAACAAAAAGGCAAAATTTTTCAATACAGTAGATTTTCTGCAGAGGATCATTTTAAAAGTGCTGAAATATCTAGAGATTTTAAAGGAATTAGAATCCTCAAAGAACACTACAAGCTGCATTCCAGTGGTTTTTCTGAGAACATTGTTATTTTGTCACTTGATAATCCTTGACTTCTGCTCACCGGCAAAGCTTGACTGGGGTCCTCTCCTGCCATGAACTGGACTTTGACAGCGATGTTCCTCACTGAGCCCTGACGACTACTGAAGTTCAAGCTTTTTGGGTAAACATACAGCAAATTCCTGCAATGACATGGATTTACATAATTATCATTCATATTTTTTTTTAACGGCGATTTTGAAAGAAGTTAAGCACTATTTGTTCCCAAATCAGGAAAAAAAATCGGAACACAAAATTGGCAACATGTATCATTAATCGAAAAGTAAGAATCTCGAGAGTAAATGAAACGGTTTCATTAACATGCAAATATCCATGTAACAAAAGTGTGACCCAGCGATGGATGTCGTGGAGTCAAAGTCACCTTAACTTCTACAATCCAAAGTAAACATATCATGTAACATTTGGAAAAGCTGATTTAATCATCTTGTAAATGGTTGATATCTTTTAACATCATTTACACAGCAGTGTGTCATGAGTACACATACATTATCTGTGTCAAAAACATGAAAAAAGCAATGTGCGTCAGAAGTGTTTGTGACCTAAATGCCAAGATTAGTATCTCAAGGGTTAAACTTGGCAAGGTCACTGAGACTAAGGTCACTGACAAAGCCCACAGCTGAGCTAATATTTTACCACACACATCCAATATAAGACGCACTGACCACCCTCCAAATTCATCACAGACTGGATCTGCATGCCTGAAACAGATTGGGACTGTATTTACATAATACCAAAAATCCAACTTTTGTGACTATATTCTGAAGAAGAAAACGCAAGAACTGTCAAACAGCTGAACTACAGTGAGTGAATAATAATATGAATCTGATCCGGAGCCTGTGTCTGATCTGTTTGACTGGGGGTTTAAAAGCAGCCTGTGCAAGTCCAGTGAGGAAGACCAGCAAGAAAAACAATGCTGTACCACAGGAAGAGGTCAACGTGCTCATGTTTGGAGTCATACAATTCAGCGACTCCCTTAAATACATTTCTGAAACCACCGAGGCCAAGATAGAAAAAATTGGCCAGACTTTGAAGAACCATGAAGGGACACTTCAAAGGCTGGGGAGGCACACTGAGGAGGCGGCAAAGATTAAAAAACAGATTAAAGCAGTTACAATGTTGCTACAGGTAAGTGAAGGCAGAAATATGTAAACATCATGTGCTGCTGGCTGCTGAAGGGTTGTGCTGCTACAAGACACATAACATTATAATCAAACTACAGATCTAAAACAGGCAGGAGGGCATGTAAACACAGGGTCAAATATCAAAAATGTGAATAAAATCAACAAAATCAAAAACACACCTTTGCTGACTGAAAACATGGAAAAGACCATGTTTTGTCTAAATTCATGTTTGGGCAAAAGGTCGTTTTTCTAAGACACGTGATGAACATTTCAGTCATATTTTCATGATGTTTGTAGATATGGCAAACTCTTTCATCTGAGATAAGAGAGCGTGTCGTTAGAAAGCCACATGTTAGATGAGGGTCAGGCAGATGCCAGCTGCTGTGAGATCGTTGCAGTAGGAGGAATAACACAGACAGATGCTCTTTCAACAGACCCAGATGGCTGAGCAACAGGTAGAGACCGAGGTGACGAAAAACAGGTTAGCCGACCTGGAGCAGGAAGACGTGGAGCTCATGGCAAATGTAAAGAGGCTGGAGACACATCTCAAAAACTATGTACCGACCAACAGCATCAAAGAGCTGCAGGTAAGGAACTTCCCTGTAATTAATACTCAAGTGTAAAGGGATACAAATGCAAAAATATATGGCAAATTTTTCTCCATGTTTTAGGATCAAGCGAAGGAGCACTCTGAAGCATTGAAAGGATTACAAGATTTTATCCAGTTTCAAAAAGAGAGCATCAATAGTCAGAGTGAAAAGCTCTCTAAACTGCAGGAAATGGTAAGATAGTTGTTTGCAACACCCCATATTTATTTCATATATCTTTAGTGCTATCTTTTGTTTGTTTTTTTCATCTGTAAGAGTAAAGGCACAGCAGAAGCGAGTTAAGATTCACCGCCCAGTTTTTTTGAACGCAACATGACTGCACTCCACTCTCTTCCTAAAATGTATGCAAGCTACACATAAGATCTATACTCTGCCCTGTATGTTGGAGTTTGTAAACTTAGTTTAACTAAACTAATTGTTACATTATTAAAACTTAATCAAACACATGCAGTTTAATGAAATTGTTATTTCTATTCAGAAATTCACAAATAAGGCAGCAATGCAATGAATCTACATTTCAGTTGACAGAGAAGAATTGAGTCTGTGGGTGTGTTGGCCTCTTACCTATAGGTGGTATGTGGGGTGTACACATAACGAGCAGGGAACTCCAGCACTTCCTTGGTTGGACGAACACGTGGGTCTGGGTAAGGTTTTACATGAAGCAGTTCTGGTGACAGACAGTAATGGGGCAACTCTGGAGCTGGAGAGATGTCAATCTTCAACTGGGCTGCAGGTCAAAATGAATCACAGACACACAAGACAAACTGCATTTAGCACCTTTAATGTGCATGCTTAGGCCAACCAGACAAGGTAGGTTTACATACAAGACAACCGAGACATCAAACTATGGCTGCAGCATGGTAGCGTCACCAAATCAAGTCAAAAATATGATGTGTACATTTACTCTTGTACAAGCATCTTGAAGCTTACCTGTGACGGGCCGCAGTCGTCGCAGAACAGAGGACGGTCTGCGCATATCTGCCAAAAACTTATAGAGGTCCTCGTCACTTAGTCTGTCCCCCTCCTTCATGAAAACATGTCAAATTTTACATTTTAAATAAAACTGCAATTTGAGCTGCAATATTCCTCCATTATACTTTCACATTTTTTCAAAAGTGTCCAAAAGAAAATGTAATTGTTTTGTATATTAGCAATGATAAATAACAAATTATTCTCAAGCTTAACTGTGAGAGAGTCAGACCTGTTTGAAGAAGTTGGTGACAGTTAATGTGGCTGGACGGAAGGTAGCAAAATTGCACATATCATCTGCTATACTCATCCGCTCAAACCCCTTTTTCTTTCTCTCATTCCATGTCCCATGACCTTTTTTCTCTGTTAGGATATAAGTATATAAAAGAGATAATTCAGCACCATAAACAGTTAAATGCCCATTAAGGACTTATACTTGTGACTGAATGACAGTACCAGAGTCAGAGTCGGGATCTGACCGATCCAGACTGCCCATACTGCTGACAATGTTGACCAGGTGAATGGCTGTCCAGGCAAAAGGCATGCGAAAGCGTCCAAGGCGGTTACATGACTGCTCTGTCTGCAGACGCAGCTTTTCCAACTTCTCTTTATGCTAAAATAGGACAGATTGTGAACATAAAATCAAAAAGCTCTAAAAATGACATCACACACACCTAGGCAGAGCAGAGTAATTGTTCACTCTTATTATCAACAGACTTGTTCTTTTTTTTCATTACAGTGAAATGTGTCGACTGCTTTCTTCCACAGTGGAGGCTGCAGGAAAATTAAGAACTTTCAGCAGAGGGAAAAAGAACCTTTTGGGACTCGAAATGAATTATGCTTCTGACTCTACAGTTACATTATGTGCTGGCTGCTGGTGACATCGCAGTAGTTATATTTTTGGCTCAGTTACCTTGGAGGAATCAGACTCTTTCATGACCATGTAGGGCTCACAGCATTCACTGATTTCTCCTTGTTGAAGGACCTTCTCCAGCTGAAATGCATGCGCGAACATGTTAGCACTTGACTGTGTGCTTAAACTTAAATTGAATGTGTAATTCTAGCAGAACTCTGCACAAACAGAAATATTTTATACCATTAAATTTAACCAGATTTCACAGTGAAGTGGGCAGTTTCAGTACCTTAATGACCAAGAAGATATCGGCAGAGGGGTATGTGATGGAAAAAATAGCAGAACGGGCCAGGGTAGAAATGGCTATGTGAGGTGTGTGTGGTTTGAGCAGCCCTTTCATCTGATCCGAGTTCAGGTCAAAGTAGAAATTCTCAGAGATCTGTTGAAGGGAAGATAAGCAGGAAGAGGAAGAGATGATGATAATGGAAATTCAAGTCGGGGGAATTTAATTCAGTTTTGACTCAGTGATCTAAACTGTGAGGCCACTTAGACCTTTTAAGACAAAGGAAATTGAATTAGTGGAGCATAAGCTCAGCATTACATAAGTGCAACTCATCTAATGAGAAAAAAAAATACCTTTTTCTTTTCCTTGATGTCATACAGGGCAAGTATTCCAAATATCGGCTCAATTTCTATTTCAAACCTAGAAGTATATGAAGAAACATTACCAAATATGGGTGCTATGAGGAAAAAAGACGTAAATCTCATCTCGTTTATTACTTACTTCAGAGACAAACACTTCACCATAATCCTCTGGCCACAGTGCTCCTTAGGCACGTCAACAGTGGAGCATCTCTCGACAGCCTCGTCCTGCCACACATGTGACAAAGCCAAGAACAACATTTACACTGATGTCATGGCAACGCGGAGCCAGAGAGTGAACATATGCACACAGACGTATGAAAAAGGATTGAGGAGAGGAAAAAAGCAATTTGGAAACAATTCTGTAATAATGGCTGCACTTTCAGACAAAGGAGATTCACTTTACCCACAACGGAACAAATACCACTTAAATTGACAAACATTCTAAGTGTCATGCTGATTTTCATAAAATGTTCTTAGATTTATGTACACTACTCAAAAATAACCAGAAAGCCTAAATCACACATCCCTGTTGCGATGATAATCAAGTTGAAAATCTTTGATTACATTGTGTGGTTTGTTGAGAACATAATAATGTAAGAACTGACGGCTGTGCACTGTTTATAAAATCACAGAATGCTTTTGACAAACCTCATCAGGGGGAGGGTACAGGCCCAGCAGGTCGCTGTGGCGCCCCTGCTGGCGCGCCTCGGTATTGCGGTGGTCCATGTCCTCTAATGCTGTGCGCTCTAACACAGAAGGTAAAAGAGCATCCGGGGTAGAGTTCTTCAGGTCAAAAATGCTGGAGGCCCAGCTCCCTCGAGGGGTTTCATCGAGGCCGACTGAGCGCCGCTTTGTGTCATCCTGTGGCTCGTAAAGAGTGCGAGACAAAGAAATGAGATCATCTGTTTTTAATTTCTTCCAGGAGAATATGTCACCTTTGAGTGCTTGCTCCAGATGTTTCAGAGAGTGTAATCAGATACAGACCCTTAACATGAGTAATATGGGATGTGGGGATAATGGACCAGGTATATCAATATCTGTATTACTCATTCTTTTATAATTCCCCATTGTGACACACCAGCTTTTTTCTAGTGGATGTTTGGTGTCTTTGTTCAGCTATCACATTAAATAAACTTCGGAATGCTTTTCTCTCTGGCATCCACCTGAGCTTGATATATTAATGCAGTGTGGTAAAGCTCAAGCGATGGGACTCAGTTAATTAGATGAGCGTGAGCTACCTGGTCGTCCTGGTGCTCAGTGGTTGCCACGTCCAGTTCAAAGGTCTGTTTGACCAGCCCTCGCTGCCTCTCTCTCTGTCGCTCAGAGCTGTGAGGTGTGAAAGTTGTGCTGTAATGCTGATATCTACCATAAAAAGACAGCAGAATTAATAACGCAGCAATCACTGGTAAAAACTGCCTACTGCCTTCTACAATGAAAACACATTTAACAGCCTGCTTCACATGTGGCACTTACTTTCTCTGAATGATGAGCCAGTCATCGGTGTAGACCGACAAGGCGTCTCTCACTCTGGGATCCAGTGAACTTGACAGACATACAAATGAATAATTGAGCATAAAATGCTTTTAATACAGTAAGCATGTTTGTTTATTCAGCCGTTTAAAAAGAGCCTTTGTTCCTGTCATGTTTCCCTTCCATTCTATTATAGAACCTCATCCATCCTTCCTTCCGTGTGTGAGAAAGAGAGAGGTAAAGCTAGTGAAAGAGCTAAGGTGGAGGTGTGTCACTGTGTGAGCATTGTGTTGGCTACAGATGCAAGACTCACTCCTCTTCATCAGGCACTGGGGGCTCAAGGGTAATGCAATCTTTGTCCAGGTGGAGGAGCTCCAAGTCGTCCTGGGGGAACTCCATCAGCTGTCTGAGGGGGCCAGGCTCCACCCCAGGAGCATGACTGCTCACATACTCCTCAAAATCCACAGGCTCCACCACCTCTGTCAGGGGCAACTGCCAATCAAAATGAAAAAAAATATGAATAAAAGGTAATTTTCTGATTAAAAAGACTCAACAAAGTGGAATACTTAGAGAAGAATCAAATACCAGCCTTCGCATTTACTGATATGTCACATTAGATTCTAAATGTTTCTTACATGTTGTTCATGTACACAAATGTGTGTTGAAAAATGCTGTGTGCTTAAGTTTACAGTCACCAAAACTCACTTTTGCTTCACTGCTTAGTCTCACTTTCACAACCTATTTGGTTTTTCTGGGGATTTCCCATTAAATAGAGAGTTTGGAGCCTCACTACAGTTGCACAACTTCATATAGATAACCAAAACATTAAGGACCTTACTCCCTTGCTCTGGGTTGTCTGCAGCATTAAATTGATGTGCTGCTTTTATAAATTTTTTATACATTTTATACATTAACACTGACACAGTTCTGGACTGATGGATTATGAAAAGCAAGGAATCTTTACTGACTTTTGACTACTGCCACAAATCTTATGTTGGCATGTACAGATAGTATTTAACATGCAACAGAGCAGTACCATCGCAATAATTGCTGCCTACGTTACAGTCCCGTTATCTAAACCCATTCTAAAACTACAAGTTAAATCCATTAGCATTTGACAAGACTAGCTGTAGCTTTAAACCTCTTAGCTTAAACCTCTTGCAGGTCAAACATTAGGTGACTTACAGGGTTGGAAACACCTCGTTTTTTGGTCAGCTGAGGGGATCCATAATCTCGGGACACTTGTTTTCTCACCTCAGCAGCTACCGTCCTGAGAAAGAGAAAGACAGGTTAGCTAAACGAGACAAGAATGGAAAAGGTGTTAAAATATTAAAACTTTCAATGAATATTTAATGTATTTAGCTTAAAGAAATGCCAAAATAATCTGCAACAGCACTGGATTTCAAGATTCATAGACATATCCATATGATTAGTAAGGTCCCACCACTTTCCTATTGGAGGATTCGGTTTCTGGGAATATGTATGATGCTGAAATCCAGCAGCTGTGCTGAACAGGGATTTGAACAGGATTTCACAGAGAGGTGGCTCCGGGGAGCAGGCACAGAGCCAGAGTTCTGTCCCTGGCTTTTGTAGACTAACGGCAAATGGGAGGTTCGAAAAAAGACAAAGCACTGCTAAAAAAAAAAAAAAACTCACAAAAGCATTAAGCAGCTGCTCCTCTGGAACTGCTATCTTTTCCAACAACGTATCACTACAAAGCATGTCCAAATCTGTTTCTTCTAACACATATCGGATGTTCATACCATCACTCTCACAGATGGTAAGAAACCTTGACTTTTAAATCAGCCTTGACTTTTCACCTTCTGTCTGCACAGTCCAGTACAATCACTTGAGACATACATTTTGACAACATGTGCAAAAGTAACAACTGCATTATATGCTTAAATCTTAAACAGGAAAGTTAGAGTCAAGCAATCAACTGCAAGAACAATAACCAGAACACCCATTCACACCCTTTCCTGCATCCTGGAATGTACAATGGCCTGGTTCCCCTGAAAGGGAAGACTGACAGAACCTAGGGAACACAGTGACTACAGTGCCTCTACCTAAATTTGACACTATCCAAGTCTTTTTTTTTAGTGATCTGTAAGATTGAGGGGAAAAAAACTTTCAGTTGCACAGAGACGTTTCTTATACACTTGCGAACTCTCAGAAACGTTCTTATTCACCAAATTATACATGTCGGATGTCTCTGCAATATCCTGTTTGCAGAAGCACGGGTAAATAGTTATTTGACGCAAAATGTACTGGTTTAACACAGCAGGCGGAACTTATTATTTATCTGAAAAGGAAAACCAGGTTATAACATGTAGTTACAGATTGCAACAAACACCCCACAGGTCGTTTAATGGCTCAATAACAAAATATCTAGATATTACTACTACTTTTACACATCCTCTCATGGGCCCTTTGTGATTAATAGATTTGCATACTTCCCGAAGATAAAGCTACTGGATTAGCTTGACAGTGTTACCTCAAAGTAGCCTCGATCCATCATGACAATTCTCATACGGGATCATCACGTAAAAGACGAAAATAACTGTTGAAAGTATTAGACACCATTTCTCAGAATATTTCTATACATTTAGCTGATTTTATTCAAGGTATGCTCCGTTCAAACGAACCGGTTTACAATAAGTGACACCTTAACAGACCCTAGCATACTGGCTAAACATACTGTCCCTCTACAACAGTGTGGCTGTAAACGATAACTTTCTGTCACACTCTCACCGGTTGATTTTATGAGCAAACGCCCTCCTTTCGCTCACTGTGGTTGACATTTCTTGTCCCCATGTAAAAAAGTTCGTCTAAGTCGAAATGTAAGTTCCTCCTATGACAACGCTTTCCTTCAATCCAAAGTGGAGCGGGGATGTGGACTCTTTGCCCGCTTCCTCCACGCAGGGACTGGGCATGGATCTCTCCTTGGTCCTCCTAGCGGCCGGGAGCCGAAGCGTCCACGTCAAGCCCACCATGATGTCTACATTACATCCGGTATAGTTTGCAAATAAAAACGTTGTTTCAATCTAAAATGTAAATATTTATGGATACACAGCGGAATTGCAATAGTAATTGTAATAGTTTGAATTGAAGATTTCCACAATGTTTTAAATAAAACAAAAACAAATTAAAATAAACTCCAGAATGTATTGAACGAACTTACATCGATTCTTGGATATTCGCTTTAGTATTTCCGGTGTCGCCCTTCTTGGTGTGTAATATGGCCAACTTGCACAAGGTGCGTGACCACCATCTGCCATGCAGAAATCTCACCTAGCGGGTTTGGAGACTTGTCGATGACGCATACTACCGTCAGTTTAGAGTTTCACATTTTAAAAATGCAGCCAGCAGACTGGTGATTATACTGGCGATGATTTAGAGCTGGCACTCACAATGTAAACGACCACTTTAAGACAAAAAGGATGTATAATGAAAAGAAATGACAGGTTCTATTTAAAGACTGGACTGGGGGAAAAAAATATTACCTTCAAACGAAACGGTAGAATAGCAGCATCTAGAGGTCGGATTATACTGCATCTTGTCCTCAAGACTACACCATCAGGGGGCGCGATTTACTATGATTCATAGGAAAAGAAAGCCTCCCTTGATCGGGTTGTCGGTTTTGTATTCAGTCCTCAAATTTGACCTCTGTAAGATTACCCTGCTTTCTTTACTTTTTTGTTTTTATAATTCATGTTTCTACAAGCAGAATACAATGTAACATTAAGATTGCATTAATATTTTTTTGCATGGTAATACAAATAATATCACGTCTTAATGTTTTAAATGAAAATTAGTGTGATCCTTTATTTCTTCCCCAACCATACCCAGAGTCCCCTGATTGAGTACTCTGAAGAGCTACAGGTACTTGCTCATAATGACATGCTGGAGCAGCATTCTTGGAGCAGCATCATGGGATGCACTCTGGTCCGTGAACACTGATAGTATAAATGAAGCTCAAAGTTTTAATTGCTACAATCTGAAAATTATAGTTTACTGCACTCCAGCGCTTTATAAACCCAATAGCAAATGTGAAAATGTTTACTCCAAACCAGTAATATGTAGATACAGCCTGTACGATAGTGCAGTGTTTATAGTCAGCTGACCCCATGTCTGCTTTATCTTTCTGTCTGCACCTTTGCTGCCGGCATCTTTGCCTCTTCTGTTCATCGAAGGCTGACTATTGTTTGAGTACCCAGCCCCCACGGCAGCGTGAGCCCCCAACACTACCACCACCACTGCTGTGTTACCCAAGAACAAAAGAGAGAGTGTCAGACACCTCCCACTAGATCTCTTTCACACTAGAGCCCCCACCTCAGTTCCAGATGGGGTTGCCTTTTTTCAGGGTTTCTGTCAACCCCAAGAGTCCTCCAAATGGAAGACCCCCTCCTTCCCTTGGAGCCCACTACTCAGCTGCCTCTCATCCACCTGCTCCGCCGCCACGCGCCCATGGCCAGGGCACGTCCCCTCTCTATCTCACCCCGACAGGGAGTCCTATTAAAACCATTAACCACATGCTTTTTTACAAGGGTCTGCTTTCAGGATATTACTCCACCAGCTGTAAAAACTTTAAAAACATTAACTAACAAGGAAGAAACATGATTCATACCTTATATTTTTTTAAAAGGAGGGGGCGGGGGCGTGCACTGCATTACAGAAACTTATATTTTCTGAGGCATTATCTGATTTCTCAAATTATTATGCTGGACATAAACCTTCCCAGTTCAGATGCTCTCAAAGCAGGATGGAGGAATTAGATCAGACTAAATGCTGCAATCAATAATGCTAATTTTAATCTGGTGGTATCTATTGGAAGGGACAGGCAGATGCTCATTTGTATGTTTTTTTTTTTCAATGCAGCAACATGCAACGTCTCTGAGAGAATCTCTGCTTCACCCTGCACCCCTGTCTTGACCTTTCCCCTGCAGGGGCAGAGAGTAAGGTGCAGCAACAGCAAACATCTGCTACAAGACAGCTGTTAAGTTCCCTAATGTTGATAATTCTGTCAGCAATGGAAGGGGGGTGGCAGAATGGTAATGACTGCTAAATTAAATAACAGAACAATAATGACATTAAGATGTCTGAAACTAACAACAATAAACACAATATTTTCTTGAATATTTTTCTTAATATTTTTCTATAATATATGTGCGAAACGGTCAAATAATCAATGCTTTCCCTGAAAAAAAAAACAAAAAACATATACTTGGAAGCGTTGCTCAGAACCTGTTGGCGTTTTGGCACGTTACACTATAATAGCACCACAGTCCACCTCTGCTCATAATAAGATAAATGGTCCCTTTGCTCTTCAATCTACCAGATGAAATGTTCATAATTTCCATAGAGAATTTAATATTTTGACAGTTTAGCACCTACCTTAAATCCAACTGTAATGTACATGAGCCCAGAAAAGGTAACAATGCTTGTGGATGTAGTTTATAAATGGTTACAACTGTAATCTATCTCAAACTGTAAAAGGCTTATGGATTTAATGGGACATCATCCACGTTAGCATTGTCCCTTTCCTTGTTGCCTGCTTTTTTTTTGTAAACAAGAAATCCCCCAAATTCTCTGAATATTTTTGTGTTGCACTCTGACATCACCGTCTTGTTGCATTTTATCCTCATTCATTTTGAAGTGCTAGCATTCATTTCCTATCGTTGCTTTGTGAAATCCTAAGATTAACATTAGATAGAAGGGGAAAATAGATTTCACTGTCTATTGGCCTGCAATCCATCATGGATTTAACGTATTTTGCACCACAACATACAAAGTGTATGTGCACACCCTCAGCAGCTCTGTCTAGATTGCACACAAGCATGCATTGCACCACTGTCACTCACTAAGCGAGATTTATGGAAATATTTCCTTCCTTCCACTCAGCGCAGCACACAGTGCCTACTCGTTTCAGCTTTCTATGTCTGAATGTATGCAGATATATGCATGTAATATGTTTATGAGCCTTCTACAGCACGTTTTCCTGGTTCCACGCAGCAGGAAGCAGCTAAACCCCCATCACCATTACCTCCATCACACCCCACCACCATTCCCAATGGGTTTAAGCACCCAAATCAATTGAAAGAAAGAGGAGTGCACCGTGGTCCTCCCCCTACATCTGTCAGGGAGGGAAAGCAGGAGGGGCTGCACTCATGGGCTGTACAGGGGAACAATATCACTCCATCTGTCACAAACCGTTTCATCCCTGATGGGATGAAATATAGCTCACAAATACATCTACCTATATCATCGATGTGTATTAGCTTACTCTGTCTCAAGCCTCTACCAATTCCCAGAAGCAGTGGCTTTTTATCTCAGATTACCTCCCTCCCACCAGCCAACACCCTCACTCTCACTTGGCAAATTATGCTTTTAAGTCAAGCAGCACATAAGGAAACTACATTTTTTCTAGTTACACAGCAAACAGTTAATGCATGAAAGACAGAAAAACCAGTAATGAAATTTGCCTCCAAAAAGTTCCAGGATGAATGCGCAGAGCATAATGAAAGAGAAATCACATATTGTATCTGTAGGAAATACTGGGGAAAAGAAGTAAGATGCAATCTGCTAATAACTGAGCTCTTTCATATTGCGATGGAGCTGCTGGAGGATGGGTGTGGCCACTTGATTCTTCTTGCCTTCCGAGCTGTCGCGGCTTTGTGACGTGCGCAGACCCATTTGCTGAATCAAATTATACCATCGGGCTGGTCAGTGTTCTGTGCTGAGGACAAAATGACATGTCTAAAAATACCGAAGCCCGCTGCGTTGCAGGCTGATCTCTAAAGCGAGAAGGTGGCTCGGCGAACCGAGGCTGAAGTGTAGGAGCGACATGAAATGGCATAGCTGTTTACTGGTGGGAGCGGCAAAAAACACACACCCAAGAGCCATCATACATCTCCCCCAGCAGCAGGTATAGCTGCAATCTCAGTCATTCATATTTAATTTCCACAAGAGTTTCCGGCCAGACTAATGTGCTATTGATTTCAAGTCTCTTATTACCGAAATGGGGGAGGGCCGTGAGGGAGAGAGCTGGACAGCAGGGAGTGAGATCAAGAGATTGAAAGAAAGAAAATGGAAGAGAAGAAAATGGAGCGGCTAAATAGACGTCTCTGTCTTAGACCTTATCATATTGCAATTGGAAATCCAGTATTTCCTGTATACTGTAAACTGGTTTGTGCCATGTAAATACTGAAAAAATCTACATAAAATGGCCAACACATTTTATTACTTATTGCTCTTTTAACGTCTGCATGTTATTTTTAAATCTCTCACTTTTTTTTCATTATGTCAAAGAGAAATAAAAGGCAGCAGAAACAAGAGTGAAAGAAAACAAAGAGAATGTCTAAGAGCTTTGTGTATTTAAGGTCTCTCCCTTGATACCGTCTCAGACAGGACAGAATGAAAAATTAATAAGCGCGGCTTTATATCTTAAAAGATTTTGTGTAAAACAAGGTCCCCATAAAGGGGGATAGCCCTGATGCATAAATATTCATACATGACATACTTACAAATGGACAGTAATGTTTTTGACAAAAACTCGCACTGCATATGTTTTCTGTCACAAAATCGGCATAAAAAGGAAAATGGAGTAAGACATATCCCACACCACACTGAATAAACAAAAGACAGATATCTGCTCGCTGAGAATTAAAGCAAACTGGGGGAAGAGAATGTATAGGATATAATCCATGAATAAAAAAGATGACAAGAGTGCCTTCTTCAGAGACTTCCTCCCACTGGCCTGTCTACTCTAATAATAGGCCGGAGACAGCACAACCAGACAGACAGAGAGAACGAAAGACAGAGAGGGAAGGAGAGGTGAGAGACAGGAGAGCAAGAATGAGCCCAGGAGGGAGACCATAAGAAAACTGGGAAATCTTACATACATGCTTGAATTAGGCCAGTTGCCATCATCAACAAATGCCCCATTAAAAAGGGGCTAATTTAATTTTGGATCATTTCCTGCAAACATGACTGCTTTACTGCTGCATGCTGCCACAGAACCGGGAAATGCCAAGAGCCTGGCCCAACAGAGACATCAGTAACCAGACCTGAGGCTGAATCATCCTCCCATCCCCCAGATACACTGCTATACTGTTAGTCTCTCTCTCTCTCTCTCTCTCTCTCTCTCTCTCTCTCTC
>BJFM01001274.1:52908-66165 GCA_016586285.1 Arothron firmamentum
TATAGGGCAGCCTCTGCTCCCCGAACACAGCCACCCCCCCCCCAACGTGTCCAGAAGACCCTAATCACCGCAGCACACAGGCCTCCTGCTCGCACGGCTCGTCTGTGTGCACAATGAACACTGGTGCTTCGTTCTGATGGCACCTGTATTCATTCAGGCTTTTTGATCAGAATTAGTTGGGTTTCTAATGTATGCATAATTGTATTTACCCAATGCACAGGAAAAACACATAAGCTTAGCGAGTCTTTAGAAGGGTTTGTTTGTAAGTTGTCAAGGACCCTGCAGGTCTTGTGATGCACTCGCATCTCTAGTTGTTTGCCAGTGAGGCTGTTTTCCCCCAGAGAATAGAAACAAAGGAAGGCAGGACAGGGAGGGCAGGCTCAGCCTATCTCAGACAGCACTCGCTCAGTCTTTCTGTTGCACAAAAAAAAAAAAAAAAAAAAAAAAAGCGCCACGGCACATCAGCAATCCACCAAACTGGTCCGTCTGTTACACGTGCTCTCAGAAACAGCACAATCAGTCGGATCCTCTGCAGCAGAAGTCTGAAAGTCTGAAAAACTAGACCAAGAAAAAAAAAAGAGAGCCCACAGAGGAATAAAAACACAAACACTCCAGAAACGGACGAATGCTAATGAAGTCACATGTGAATTCAGGAAGATACTCCGACCGAGGATGATGTTTATCAGCTCAAAACCAAGCGGATTTCTGGGCTCGTTAACCGATGGCTGATATCAGTTTGGGTGAAAGTTGCAGTCGTCTCGCCGTGAGCGTGACGGCGATGATTAGGTTGACAGACAGCGAAGGGATATTTGTCTCCTCTGTTATCTGAGCTGCGCAGCGGCGTGATTTCAGGGAGATAACAAAATCCGTGAAACCGGCAAAGGCAACGACCCAGTTGCGTTTGATCTACTCGACATGTTTGTTTTGGTTGCGTGACAGCTCCTGGAGTGATATTAATGCCCTTGTGTTTGATTTAATTACCTCGTACAGGTATCATATGCCCGGCCAAGCTCGGCTTCTATTCGCGACGCCAACCTTTACGTGAGTGGACTTCCAAAAACCATGAGCCAGAAGGACATGGAACAGCTGTTCTCCCAGTACGGTCGCATCATCACGTCCCGAATCCTAGTGGACCAGGTTACAGGTACCGCCTCACTTCATTTCTCACAGAAAGCTTCAGAATGAAGACAAAGCTGGTAGGTGGGGGAAAGTAAAGTTGTGTTTTTTTCTAACTGGTGCAGGCATATCACGAGGAGTGGGCTTTATCCGGTTTGACAAGAGAAACGAAGCAGAGGAGGCCATCAAAGGTCTGAACGGACAGAAGCCTCTGGGCGCTGCCGAGCCCATCACCGTCAAGTTCGCCAACAACCCCAGTCAGAAGACAGGCCAGGCCTTACTAACGCAGCTGTACCAGACTGCAGCGCGGCGCTACACGGGACCCCTGCACCACCAGACCCAGCGTTTCAGGTACTAAGCCTTTGTCATGCCCTTTAAAACCTGGAGGAAAAAACTGTCAGCGGACAGAAGATTCTGCCTCACTTTGCAATAACTAATGTGACGGGTACGAATGTTGTGGATCACCCGACAACAAGTGTTTCTCAGACACAAATTACGATCCAATTTCAGTTGGAAAGCTCCAAATTTGCAACAACTGGACATCCGTACAGCTTTCACTGACGTTTCGCATAATGCTAAAATGGTGGATGTCTGTTAAATCCACGTACCGATGTCAAATCTTGATGGACCCTCATAAACGTCTGTAGATTCTACCTTAAAAAAAAAACCCTCATCCACGCCATCACTGACAATTTAGGGCTGCACTGCAGTGAAAGATGCCCTCTGGAGGCCGGCTGGTGAAGGAGCGACATGTTGACTGAAAGCCCCCTCCCTCCTTGTAGATCTCCTCACTAACTCTTGCATCCCCTTCACTCTCCCTCTTGCGTTGCAGACTCGACAATTTACTAAACGCCAGCTACGGAGTCAAGAGGTAAATGCCAAAGGTGTACTTTCAAAAGCATCCATGCCAAAACAAAACCTCAAACAAAGTGCCTGGAATACCGTCTGCTGACTTCTTTTTAAAATCAGAAACCGTGGCAATACAACGCCCCATTTATCGCAGAAGCAGCCCAGTAAACCAAATATTACCTGTAAGCGCAACAGGCAATAGTGCGGCCTACGAACAGCAGGGTATTCTGGCAAGGCTTTGTTTAACCTTTTATGTTCTTTTGGTTCAATTAATAGAAATAAGTTCTATGTATTTAGTTATGGACTAACATTACCGGTTTCAGTTGCTTTAATGTCCCCCTTTTTTTCACCAGCATGGACATACCAGATTCCGTTTGCGTCTCCTCTGTTTGCTCCAGTTTGTGTATTAATTTGATTCCAATTTGCTTTTCATCCCTCTCTAGGTTTCTGTGTTTTGTTTGAGACTGTGGTTTCTTTTTTTTTCATGAAACATTGTGATTCATGTTTTTTAATTCTTCCAGAGGCTTCGGCCAGCAGAGAAAATGATAAAATATGTACATTGTGTGGGTGTCTGTGTCTCAGGGTACGCAGTGGCATTTCGTATGAAAGCAGGTAGTTTGGAGCCACTGTGGGGCCCACACATGAGTGTACAGCAGAGGGGATGGAGATGGGGTCTCCTGGCTCCACACCTGACTACAGTCTTCCTTCCTCTGACTGAGAAACACACCCATACGACAGTTTAGAGCACTGGATGCTGTGATGAACTGCAGAATGACACCCATGGTAGCTCTCCTACTCTTTTCCCCAGATTCTCGCCCATCACCATTGACAGCATGACCAGCCTGGCCGGGGTCAACCTCACCGGTCCGACCGGAGCCGGCTGGTGCATCTTTGTCTACAACCTGTCCCCCGAGGCAGACGAGAGCGTCCTGTGGCAGCTCTTCGGGCCCTTCGGCGCCGTCACCAACGTCAAGGTCATCCGCGACTTCACCACCAACAAATGTAAGGGCTTCGGCTTCGTCACCATGACCAACTATGACGAAGCCGCCATGGCTATCGCCAGCCTGAATGGCTACCGCCTGGGCGACCGCGTGCTGCAGGTTTCCTTCAAGACCAGCAAGCAGCACAAAGCCTAAGAGAGATGCTGTTGGCACCAGCTCCTTCGACTTTGCGGGGAGGGCGAGCTGATCTCCCTGCGCCATCACTCATGGGCCTGGACTGAGTCTCTCTGAAACTCACACAAATTCATAATTTATTATCACAAAGGCAGACATGCAGACACGCAAAACACACACGCACACACACACACACACACACACACCCGCGCGCACACACACACACACACACACACACACACACAAGCAAACATGTCCATATACGCGAGAACATGAAAGTCAGAGTCAAACAAACACACTAGTGGAGTTTTCTTTTCTCTTTACACAACACGCTAGTCCTTCCCTATATTTGCCTGGATTGAATACGAAGGGGTGCGTAGCTGGTTTGTTGGGTAGGGGCAAAAGCTATCTATTAAGGAGACAGTCTAACGAATGTGACAGAGAATGTGAACTGAAGAGCGCTTTGATTGAATTCAGGCAAATAGTGACAAACAATGAGCAAAACGATCAAAAATTGAAACGAATAATGTGCAATTCTCCCAAACTCTTACCCCCACCATCTCTCCCACGATCTTGCCGGAGAGGATGTAGTCACTTTTTTACACTTGGGCATTTTGAATCAGCGATTTTTTTAGATCAAAGAAAATAAAATTAAAAAACAGTGTTCTCTTATATACGTCTATTAAAATATAACTATATATTCAATATTTAAGGTGGTTATGATAGCCGAATATGTAAGCATTTTCTAGAAACTTTGACTACTGTTTCCTGACCTGCATTGCGTGGTGCCTAGCGTGAAGGCAATTCCTCTACCTTAAGTGAGCGTGCTAGCTCAGGCCCAATTAGATTTAGGTTAACCACATAGTCGCAGAATCGTCTGAAGCCGTTCTGTACCTCCTAGACTCAAACCAACGACACGACAGTTCACGTTTATTCCACGGGAAAGCAATTCTGGAATTAGAATCCACAAAAGCAAACGACAAAAAAAAAAAAAAAAGGTTGCTCCATGTCTCACAAGCAGCCTGTCTGTGACCTTTGGGCAGCGCGGTAGTGCCTGGCGCCATGGCAACAGTGTTCAGTGAAGATGGGGTGGGGGGGGGGAATCCGTTTTGCCATAACCCAGCCACGTCAAAGGAATATTCCGGTGTTGTTTTTTAAAAATTATTATGATTTCATTTTATTTTTGCACCATTTTAATGTAGTTCCAGTTCCCAGGGGATATTTTACACAGCACTGCTTTGTCAAGACTTAGTGTGACATGCCTTAAAAAGAAAGTTAGTCTGATGTCAGAATGGTAAATAAATAAAAAAAGATATGGAAAGACAAAGGAATTACAGTGTTCAGCAAAAAAATTTAAATCTGAAAACAGCGCAGGTCGTGGACGGTACAACGATCCAGAGAACTGACCAAAAAAAAGAGCCAAAAAAGCTCAAACGCACCGGTTTTATTCTTTGCTCTATGATGCACAGACAGAATATAAATGAAAGCAGAGTAAAAAATAATACGCAGAGAGCAGATTAGGAGGACCGCAGCTCAAAATGACTGAACATTTAGAAGTCAGAGTCACTTGTGCAAGAAACCATCTCTGGCACCGTTAAATTTATCACCGATCCTTTGAGGAGGAAGATTTCCGTCTCCGCCAGCTTTGCCAAATGCTCCTCGGTTTTATCTAAACCCTCTTCTATTCTCTTAAAGAGCCTCCCAGAAACTCTGAACGCCTGCCCTCTCAAAAGATGACTGCACACCATCTGTAAGTGTCATAGTTATACCTCCGTTTCCAACAGACGGGCACTTTTTCTAATGCAAGTCTTTGCTTCAGATCTCTTCGGCAGTACCACCAAAATAGCATTTCTCAAAATATCTCCAAACCTGAGTGGATGGAAATCATTTATGGCACCTTTGATACAACATTAAGGCCAACCTGTCTCGCTGACACGTCTGCCACAGAGCAGACAGTCAAATCTACTGTGGGGAGAGCTAATGTCTTTCAATATCGAGACATTTGCACATAATCGTAGAATAAATAAGGTCAAGTATATTCAAAACATTTTTGCTTTTGCTTTTCTAAATGACGCTGTGTTAGCCAAAGAGGACGATCTCTTTGAAAGGATTACATTAGAGATAAATCTATTTTTATACATACAAAGGAACAAGACCTTGTGCTGAATTTTTACAGATTCTTAAAGCTTGGAAAATTGGGACATCGCATGGCTTTATTTTAAACCCTCTGATCTTTGCAGAGCCAGAATAAGCATGCGGTGTACGGGTGGGGATTTCGGGGAAGGGGCGAAGGCACGTTGCATCTCATAGAAACTCAACCATTAATCCATATCAGGACATCTGAAACTAACTGTACGACAAACCGATTCGGTGTGAGAAGTACAGCCTGACAGACACATCCATGCCGAGACCGAAGTTGTGTTCAGTGTTGCTTCAACGAAGCCGAGTCCCAGACGCAGATGCAGTCATGCAGCTTCACTGCTCGGCTGACAAACCGAATGGCTGTTGCTGATTCAGAAAAAAAGAAATCTACGTTATTTACTAAAACGGACCCTCTGCAGTTTCAGTTACCCTCACTTTTACATATCTAAGTTGCGCGTATCAGTTTGCATTTGTGAAACTAGCCAGACGTTAAAATCACAGCCGCCTGGAAGAGCACGCTCCCTCCAACCATGAAGAGTCACATTAAAAAACACATTATCAGAAAATGTGCGCATTCACGTGACTTACTCCCCCAACTACGTTTTTATCATCCTCCTTGTCTTGTGAGCAATTGAATTCATTAAAAGTGAAAAATGTTGCACCGTCTACATACAAACGTGCTGATTGTTGCCTGTACTTCGGACCGTATGTAGGAATAATCTAGCTCTTTTCAAGGGATCTGCAGAAGGCGGCACCGTAGGCACTCGGTGACACCAGAGACAGATGTTAGGAATCAGCCACAGCAAGTGGCCGCGCAGGGCTTCGGCCGGAGCTGTAGTTCGATCAACCCACAAGCCAAAAACAGCAGCATGAAACAACCTTTCATACACAGAGGCCTACATCTACAGTAGAGAGACGAGGACCATGGCAGGAAACAGTACTACACTGCTTGAGCAACAATAATCATTTTAAAAAAAGACAAAAAAACTTTCCTATGGAAGACTTAGTGCAATGTGCTTTGTTTTTATATTGACTGAGAACAAATGATATATATTTTTTAAAAAAGAAGCTAAACGTCACACTGAAACGGTTTGCAGAGGAGCGAAAGGAGAAAAAGCTCAGATGAAACACTAAAACGAGCAGATTCGGAGAATCGAACAAGCGAACGAGAGCTCTGATTTGTAAATTTCCCATCACTCCCGCAGCCCCGAATTTGCGCTCTGACCGTATGAACGCAAATGAAGCGCATATTCAGCCTAACAGATCAATGCTCAACGAACCTGAGAGGAATGCTGTCTAATATATCGTCAGTTTTAGCCCATGTCGATTTCAAATATCTTTTTTTTTTTTTTTTTTTTTTTACTTCTTGTAATTTATTGAGTTCATTTACATATCAAGACTCACTTGTTTATTAAGCGTATGTGTGTTGTTGATGTTGCCATAGAGAACACACATGGGTCAAAGGTTATGTTTGGTTGCATTGATTGGGTATAGTTTGTTTTTCTTCCATTATTTGATTAGTTGCAGTTTTTACAGTGTATGCAGAGTTTAGACTTAGTTAGATTTTTATTTCAATCAAACTGTGTTCAAATTGTGTTTGTAAAAGTCTGTAGTAGCTTTTGTTGCAACATAAAATAATTTAAACAGAAAAAAATTCAAAATAGCGCCAACAAACTTGTATTATTTGGGCGACTTTAAGCTTGTAGTTTTAACTTATTGTTAACTTAAAAACTATTTATTATGATTATTATTATTGCCTCGTATAAAGTATGTTTTGTGTATATTTATGGTTTATTTCATTATATTTGCAAGTTTAAAAGATTTTTAAGTTTGCCAAAATTGTGGTTACACCATTTTGTTTCTTAAAAAGGGGGACAAATAGTAAAAACAGCTTTAGAAGTACGATTTGGAAACGTTCTCCATAGTCAGAGAATGCACTGCTATATTTAACTAATTGAAGTGTATAAACATACATGCTGTGTGCTAGATGTTATGCCTTTACTGCCTGTGTTCTGTTTGTCTTGTTAAATGAAAATTTTTAATTATTTAATCTAATCACAGTCTTGTTTTTTCAACCGCTCGGAGGACCTCTGGGACACGGGACAGCCCCTGCAGCCGGGCTGCGGCAGGAACGGGGAAGATGTCCCAGGGTTTGATACGCCCACAAGATACTTTCCTGTCTGCCATGATGAGCTCGTGTTTAAAAAAAGAAATAAATAAAAAGTTTGGTTTCTGCCAGAGTGGAAATACTGAGATCACCTGTATCAGTGAAACAAAAATATTCTATGCACAAAGATGCATTTAGAAACCAGGCCGAGAGCTTCGGCAAAACACGAGCGAGCTCAGAAAAGCTGCAGGAAGGTTTTCTTGGGGGTCTGGGGTAGTGAGGGGGTGAGTGGTCCTTCTGTTTCTCAACCAACTGTATTTTGTGTCTATTTATTTAGAAGAGGGGACGCAGTAACTTAGTGATGTTTTTCTTACATATTCCTGGAACGGTAGAACAAATCAAAGTTGAAAAACGATCAAAAACAGCCCCGCTGGCCACGTCGTCAGCGGGAGGAACGCAAAATCTCACTTCCAAACACGACCAAATGAACGTCGAAATTGACCAACGGGAAAAACAAAAAACAAAACCAATAAACCTTTCAGTTTAGTCTAGGATATTTATAACTGGGATTTCAGCTGAAGATGCTTGAAGACTTTTTCATGGAATTGTTTAATTATTTGTACTTTACATGCCAGAAAAAATAAAAGTTACAAATATTGAAAGACTGATTTCTTTGCTTTTCTGTAGTGGTCATGTACACACACTAGGCAATAACTGGGTATGTTACCACAGAGGAATTCATATGAAAGGAATAAACTATCAGAAGAACTAATAAGAAGTGTGGAACAAAACTAAAATTATACCATCAGTTCTGAGTTTGGATCCTCATGTTGACAGCAACTTTTTTATTTGTAGATTTAAAAAAAAAAACAGAAGGAAATCTTTTGGTCAAATAGTTTATTTTATGGCTTTCTACTGTTCTTAATGTTTATTATCTCACACATATCCTGTTTGAAAGGATGAACTGCAACATGTTAAAAGCCACATTGGACACAGAACGACACGAGTGTAGATGGAAGTTGGGCCCTCATAACACATAAAAACACTAATTCATGACTGTTTACAAAAGTCACCCTTTTGCTGCTCTCATCATGGAAACTCCTGTTGCCATAGTGACACGTGGTCCCTCAGAACAACCTGCAACACAGAGCATACGTGTGCGGTCAAGGGCTCGTGGGTCCTGGCTTCTTAGGTTTAGTTACTGTAGCAAAGCTGTGGCGTAGTTTATATGAAAGTGATGGAGTCTCTTTTGAAGGTGTGTCGACAAATATTAAAAAAGGATGACTCACAAATGAAGATGCTCTACAGCTCCGTGTGCTCAGGAGGGTACAGTGAGTCAGGGCTCGGCGGCTCCTGGCAGGCGGCTGGGGTGGTGAACTCCATTAAGTACTCGCAGCGGCTGGGCTCCGACGTGGACGTCACAGCTGTCTCCTTTCCGCAAATTAACGAGACCTGAAAGACCCCCACCGGCTTAATTCCTGTGCAGGGAAATAATGTGGACAGAAAGATCTTGTCGTTGATGAGACTGACCGTGGTGGCTCTGTTGGGGCCTTGCCAACATCCTGTTCCATGTTCGAACTTCATCACAGAGTAGATGTTATCTGCAGGTCCAGCCCATTTACCCCACACTCTACATACAACGATGAGATGGGTGGAATAAGTCAAACGTGAATGGAAGCAGCTAAAAACGTATGAACCACCCCGAATGTCCTCTTACCCCAGGCTAGTTTCTGATCCACCATACTTTGGTTTCTGGGACACTCGGTTAAATGGACATAGCTTGTAGACATACCTGTAAAGAAAAGATCAATTAAGTCTTTTACAAGTGAGAATTTACACAGGGCTATTTAATATGGTCACAGCATGCACATACTCGCTTGTAGTCATCTCATAACACTGGTTGTACAAGTAGGTGAACTCAGACTCCGTTCCGAAGTCAAAGGAGATTTCTTTTTCGATGTTTCTGAAAAGCAAATGCAAATAAGCCATCAACTTATCAACGTGAGAAAGTTCTACTTGAAAAAGTTGTTAAAGAACCTTACCGGATCTGATCATCCACTTCCTGGAGCGCTCTCTCAGCTTCATTAAATTCATCCCGGGCTTTCTGAGCAGCTGGGAAACAAATGCACATTTAAGTCAATCCAAAGTCGTCCACACCACCTCCGTACACATCTACACTTACAAGATAACGTCAGTCACACACCAGCAACACTTATTCAATTCCTTCTTTGTGCAGCCAGAAACAGAAACGAGTTTAAAGAAGCGTCTTTGGAGACACATCTGTGCTTTTCTTCTGCAGTTTCTTACAGTGAGTCACTCAGAGCTGAAGACAGACTGAGTCACGACGTTTTATCATCGTGCTTACCGTCAATAAGCTCTTGTGTTTGCGGGTCGTAGGGCGGCATCGTCCCCTCGGTGTCGTCATCCTTCTTATCTTGAGTCTGCGTTGAAGGAGGGCTCGGCTTACAAAACACAGCAGAGTGACTCACCCATAATAAATCTGGAATGATCTAACATAGTTGTGTCTGAAGGATTCGATTGACCTACCTTGTAGTCTTCCTCATAATCATCATCTTCTTCATCCTCCTCTCCCTCGTCTTCTTCGTCTGGAATGTCATCTTCAGGGTAGGGTTCCGGGTCATTGTCAGACACCGGCTCTGGCACCTCCTCCTGCGGAGGCTCCTCTGATGCTATGCTGGGCTGCCACCAAAGAAAGTTGCAAATATTGAGGAGATTTTACTCATTAAGTTGTCTAATTGCATCAGAAAAGTCTGGCCTTTACCAGTGATGTATATTTGTCTTTGATGTTGCTCCAAACAGACTCAAAGGCAGATGTGTCCACGTGATCCACGCCTCCCAGCAGCCCCTGTTTAAAAAACAAAAACAAAAAAACAAAAAAACAAAACAGTATATATTTATATATATATTTACAAAAACATGATCATAGAGTTTTAAGAACACAGTGGAAAACTGTAGTAACCTGAGCTTCTGCTTCTGTGAATGACCCATCTGAGTCTGGGTCAAGCTCAGGATGGGACAGAAGATCAGCCAAGGACACACTGTGGAAATAAGCATTACACACAAGTTTGTATTTCTTTCTCCAACTGCTTCAAATAATCATTTTAAATAGACATAAAATTGGGGCTCTATAACATGCCATTAAAAACTGACAATGGAGTGAAAAATCAATACGTTCCACCAGCTAGCTCCCACTGACACTTACAAGCCATCGGCATCTTCATCCAGTTCGAGAAACACCTGAACCATCCTGGCCTTGTCCTTCTCCATGCGGATCGCAGCTTTTTGCTCTGAAAGTCAAATAACACTTTGAGGTGACTCAACAATTCTGGCAATATCTCTATATTTATCAGCAAAAGGCCAAACCTTTTGTCCTTCAGACAACCAAGCAAAAACAAAATCAGTGATTTAATTCATCTGAAATGTAAAACACTAGAAAACAGCTAGATGGTGATATAACGTCGCACTTTAATTTACCCTCCCAAGCCTTCAGGTGGCGCTCCTTGGCTTCTCTCTCTGGCTGCTCCACAGTCTCTTTCATTGTTCTCAGAGCCTCCACCCTCGTTTCCAGATCACCCTTGCTTGAGCGAATTTCTTCAAGTTTAGCCTATCAAGAAAAACCAAAATAGTTGGATATTGAATCAAAATCTAATTAAAGTCATATTATTTATTTTAATTTTTCTAAATGCCACAAGCATATTCCAGTATTTTTCCAGTGCAGCCCACCTTTCTATCATCTACACCCCTCAGGCCCTCCTGGATCAGTTGTTGTTTAAGCAGGAAGCCTTCCTTGGTGATCTCAGCAATCTTCAGCAAGCTTTCCCTTTCTTTACGCCCAAGCTCCCTGTTAAACACAAGGAATGTTTAAATATTAAATATTTAAGAGAGGCTCAAAATGTAATTGCTTGACCATACAAATATTCTCACTTGCAAGTATTCTGACAAATGGCACCACTGTTGTACTCGTCGGTGGTGTCACAGCAATCTATGGAGTAAAAAGAGACATTAGAATAAATTCCGGATTAATAACACCCTCCAGGGAAAAAAGTGGTTAGTGTTCCCTATTCATACCGCAGATTCCATCATTGACACGGGAGGAAGGAATGAAGCCTGGTCGGAAGCCTGCATTGGTGCAGTGGAAGTTGCCGTTGGGACAGGCAGCAGTTCCTGTAAATACGTGTGATCAAACACATTTTTAATTTTACTGGCACGCCTTAGAAAAACAGCACATCTGCACATTTAGGATTTTGCCAGAGTGCTTCCAAACATTTCTCTTTGAAATACACAACTTAAAACACACTAAAAGAGATACATACACAGCTCAATCAACAAAAAGCTAATGAGTAGTAGTATGCAGTAAATACAAACCTGGCTCATCAGAGGCATCCTGGCAGTCACAGTAATCATCATTCACTCTGTCAAAAGGAATAGTCTTCGAGCCATCCAGGCATGTAAATGGTTTTCCATCTTCATAAAACTGCCGTTCTTTTAAAATAAGCAAATTAGTCAGCTTCAAAACTACAGCCAAAGCTACCTTTAACTTTCCACTAGCACCTAAATTGCATAACACTTCTCATAGATCTAAGTAAAGCGATTAAATTAAGCAGTACTGTACATTTGACATCAGAGCATACGTTTTTCATTTGGTTAAATGCCTTGATAATATAATAAATTATACCCTTAATCCTCTTAAACACTTTACTATAATATTTTCTCTTCCATTAGTCCAATATTAATTTAATTTTAATATTTAATTACGGGTGTGCATATAACTACTGCTTCAAATATTTAAGATTAGGGCGTGCACAGAGACATTTGAAACAAAAACGTTCACATGAAAATGAATAAAATACTTTCATTGCTGAAAACTCTAATGAACGGACAGTACTTGAATTCCACAGCATGTTCCCCATATTATTATGTTACAAAAACAAACCCATATTTTACGTCGTCAGAAAAACAAAGGTCTAGATGGTCTTAATCCATCTTCTACATCTCTAGAATTAGACCAGTGTCTGGGAAGATTTTTGATATATGTACCTCGATTTCCTAGGAAAAAATTTTTCGCGTGACTTTGCACAACACAACATGATAAGGGGGGGGATATATCTGAAAAGAAATGTATCGAATATATCTTCTTTTCATTGCTCTGTTGTTATGAATAATGTCAGAAGCTCCGTTGCATATGAAGTGAAATAAATGAATGCTTACTTGATAAAGAGACCCCGCGAGGGCGTTGAACTTCCACCGCTGTGGCTACTGCGATCAGCAGCAGCGAAATAATGCACTGGTAGGACATCTTGCAGATGACTCCGCTCTGTTCCGGAATTAAGGCAAAAAGTCGAAATCAAAACCTGATAAACATGGTCTAGGTATAAAATGTGACATACAAGAACGTTAAAAACTACCACACATTAAGGAGCTACAAGATCGAATCCTTTTGGTTAGCCAAAAAGCTACTGTAAGCTAAGTAATGTGATGAGCTGCTGCTTTAGAAATAACCGTGAGATTAGAAACAGGATGTTTGATTGTATGTATACCGTTATAACATCCCTACAAGTACACAATACCGCTAAATTAATAACTACAACGAATTTCCTATTAAAACAGAATAATTTCTAAGCATTACCGGCGATGTAGCACCAACTAGTTCCGTGCTGGGTGCAAAGCGCGTGCTATGTCACGACGCCGTTCTGTGTTGTTTAACTCTGATTGGACAAGACGTCGGTTTGCTCACCTGATTGGTGAATAGTTGTGTCATATATCCGACGAAGAGGATTCTGGGTACTGGATAACGTTGGAGATTGCAGCCATCTCATGTTGGACTGACAGGTGTAGGAATCGCCTGTAAAACCTGTCTTTTCATGGCATGCATGTTCACGTAAAAAAAAAAAAAAAAAAAAAAAAAAA
>BJFM01001274.1:66188-78614 GCA_016586285.1 Arothron firmamentum
AAAAAAAAATGCTTGACTCTTTAAGCAATATATCCATAAGGAAAAATATCATAGTGTCAGTACCCCTTTTTTCAGTAATGATTTGCAATTCAAAGTCATGTACTTAGACAAAGCAATCATTAACTACAACAAATATCACAAGTGGTATTCCTTTTAATATAAAAATCTTACTTTATTTGTATTTTTGACACACTTTACAGTACTGAACAGTAAAATAAAAGAAAAATATACTGATATACTATAATATTGTTTTATATATAGATGTTTGCTTATTAAATGAAGTTCTTCACAAAATGACACCTCAACTATTGTTAAGAGGGGGGGGCCTTCATAAAAAATAATATAATAAAAAATAACTTGGACACATTTTACACATTACAACAAGATCATTTACAAATATTACAATCATTTCATGTTTTTTTTTTTTAACTCCCTAGAATCATCTTTCTTATATGTGACAACGGCATGAATTAAAGCCCAGAGAATTCTTCACAGAATGCAATAAATTAACCTGACAGCAACCTGTTAGTTAGACGTCCATTGGATGGACACTTGGGCTGTCAGGCTAAGTTTAAGTTACTAAGAAACAGAGGTGGTGATAATACTAGATATGGCCAAGTTATAAGGACACATTTATCACCTTTGAACATGCCACATCATATGTGACTACAACGTCATACATTTGACCTTCACAGTCAAATATGTTCCATCTCACTTAGACAATTACAGTGAAATGATATGACTTGAGAACATGGATTAACATTGATTATTTATGATTTGGCCCCTTGAATCTTCAACATGTGTCAATAAACAAATCGAAAGGACAAATTATATACTGCCTCAAACACACTCTACCTCTGACTCTGATGGAATAAAGTGCTCATACAAACATTTGATTTTTAACAACACATGTGGACGGTTCAAAAAAATGACAGAATGTTTGCACAACTGGTCCAGAGACAGAATCGACGGGGATGTGGCCAGTAGAGATTCGGTGGATCACTTATTTTTCAATCATGACCTAGATAAAGTTATCATTTACAGTCCAATATTACATTATATACAAGAGTGATAATGCTTATAGCTATATCATCAAGACAAGGTTCATTTTCCAGACCATCCACCAGAATGATATAAAAATAAACTGTACACAGACTGTTCAAAGAAAACACGTCCCATGGTTTTCTTCTTATTGTTTAAAAAGAATGGCAGCAATCAATCAATTGAATCATTTTCTTAATAAGAAACAATTGCTACAGTATTGTGTTTGTATGGCAATTAAATATTAATGTTTTTATAGCCAATGAGCTATATAAAAAAAAAAGCCACAAGAACAAAGCAACATCTTTAAAAGGCCGATGCATATGGGAATCTTTTTATTGGTAACTGCAAAAGTAATCCTGGATTCCCATTCCATAAAATTAAAGCCTGTGTGGTGGCCCCGCAGCTCTGCTCCATCCTCACGACGGAGCAGGTCAGACACGCAGGCTTCTGTTGCACCGAGCTGTGGCCTTCTCAGGTAAGTTTAGTTACTGACCTGCAGAAACTTGTCTTACCTTCAAAAGGACCACACCTTTTTTATACCCTGTGGAAAACAAACACTTAAACAAACTGTGACCTATTTAAGCTGTGCTGATTGATTCCTGAACACCATTCAACAACATATAGAGATGGCAGTAAATGACGCCAAACAATGACGTGTGTGACAATGACTTAAACAGCCAGTCATTTCCTTCTGTCGCTGACTCTCTAACTCATTATAAGATACACACACCAATACAGGTATCATATCCATAAACAGAATTATTCATCAACTCTGTCTGCAAGATCTCAAACCCCTATCGTCTTTGTGTGTGCAGGTAGTTTTACCAACATTCTGCCCTCTTGGCAGCAACGTTGACCTTTTCCCTCAAAATGCAACACTGGATATATTGTGTATAGACACTGATACTCACAGAAATAAGCATACAGACGTGATATAAATACCAGGATATCGATTATATAATCATTTAAATCTACATACTGGCAGGTATACATCCTGCATCTGACATTAAGGCAAAAAGTATCAAATAACAAGGATGATTAGGGACTGCCAGACCACCTTTTGGGCAAGTCATGATTCTCTCTTATGAAAATCTGCCTCCCTGATTTTCATCTGCATCAGATTTTTTTCCCCCCAAATGACTGTAATCACAAAGGTTTCTTATCCATTACTTTGGTGAGAATTGTTCTGTGTGAGGAGACGTTAACAGTGCAAATGGGAGATGAGTGGAAAAAAACGATCCAATGATTCTGATGCAAATATTTATCAGCACATGTAAGAGTTGTTAAAATAGAAAATAGGCAAAACTACTGCTTGAAAGCATCACATGGCTTATTCTCAGAAAGTTTTTTTTTTTTTCTTTAAAAAAAATCATTCTAATAAGAAAAGACCATAAGCCGGAGCCCGCTGTTGATTTGTGTTGGTGCATGGTAGTGATTGCTCTGCATCTAGAGTTCTGAGTTCTTGTATTACCAAAGAGCAACAAAGGAAGACTTACAGCTTAAAACATAACGCCACAGAAACTGTACCTGTGAGACACACACCACAATACCATGAACAGTGAAGACAAATCTTTAACAGGAGACAATCGAAAAATGTTGACAAAAATCACCCGCTCCTGTCCCACAATGCATTGCTTCACGGCAGCTCCGTTCAGGAAGCTGGTGTTTCAGAAAGGCACAGAGCCATCTTGCACCAGTAGCACGCTCCTCGTAAAGGGAAAAGGGCACTGGGACCCAAGGGCCCCTTCATCGCAGCATCTGCCTTTCCGCTGACAGCCTCCTCTCTCCTCACACAAACTCTGTGGATTTTTTTTTAACTTCCTTATTTTTCTTTCCGACAAAAATGGAAAAAAAAGACACTTGGATGTGTAGCTTTTCTGAGGAGATCAGTTTCTGTTGAGGTTCTAACAAACATGAATTACTAATACTGACTGAATACTATATTTAATATTCCATTAAGAGATGGCTTTTTCCAAAGAAATCAGTTTCTGATCAGCGTCCCTCATTTCACTGCACACATAGAAACAGACAATCAGTGTACGTGTTTGTGTGTGTGTGTGTGTGTGTGTGTGTGTGTGTGTGTGCGCGCGCGCGCGCGCGCGTGCGTGCGTGTGTGTGTGTGTGTGTGTGTGTGTGTGTGTGATGGATAAATGTGTGACTTGCTCCACTACTGCTTTGTTTGTGCACGTCACACTTCATGTGTGTTTATGTGTGTGCATTCCTCTCCTAGAATGCTACGCTGTCACCATTTACCCATGAATCCATTTACTCTAAAGTTCACTGTGAAATCCTTCCAATGACTCGTCATTGCTCCAAATCTACAGTTGCTGTGTAATTACCTTCTCTTGATGCAATTTGTATTTATTCCCTTTTTGAAAAATAGATTTAAAGGTCTGTGTTGTCTCTGCAGTCTTATTTGTTCTTGGTTTGGCTGTTGAAAGATGAACAAGGTCATATGTGCAAGTTAGGAGGGAGATACAGGAGTAGAATTCATGTATCGTCAGCTTGTGAAGAAGAATCCTCCTCTTCCTCTACAGGGCTTGTGTCAGAAAGTCTTTCCTTATCAGCTCTCACCTCCAGTTGAACTTTAAGCTCCTCCTCCGTCTCCTCCTCGACCTCTTCCTCCATTGCCACTTCATCTTCCTCTTCTATTATGTCCTCATTTTCCTCCTCTGCCAGTGCATCTTCCTCTTTTGTGCTCTTCTCGTCGTCCTCCCCCCGACTGCAGTCCCGAGCCACGTGGTTGAGCGTGGGCTCGTCACCCACGTCTCCCTGTTCTCTCTCCGAGCTGTCGTCAAGGGTTAGCTCAAACTGAAACTTGTCCATGCAGGCGTTTAACTCCTTGTCCTGACCCATAGGAGGGGGTGAGGGGCTTTGCGGGATGGTGCTCTGGTACCAGTCCCTGTTGTCTTCCAGAGTGTCTAAGATTTCCTGGGCATCAGGATGCACGAGGTCTCCCCACGTCTCCCACAGCGGGTGCACGATGTAGTCGATAAAGCCCACCTGCAAGCATGAAAAGAGATCATAACGTTTCGCTCCTGAGGAATCTGCATTAAAAATGCATCAGAACGACTGTGGTGAGCAGACAGGACGGATCACCCCGCCCACACGGCAGTTATCACCTCCCCACAGCATTGACAGTTTTCCAGATGTGCTAATCTCAATCACACACATACATGTGGCGAGGCTCACTAATTACCTGGCTCTTTTCTACAGATGCAGTGTGTTTATCACACATGGGACTGATCTCCATCCCGCGCTCCCTCTCCTTGTCTCCTTGCCTGAAGAACTCCTCCATGATTCTCTCCGTCCATTGTCGATACACGGCCAGGGGTTTGGTGGGATTGCTCAGGTCGGCACAGTGCACCAAGTTTCTCAAAACCTACATAAACACTCAGTATTACTTTCCCTGAAGTTAAGTAAGGCTTTGTTGCTTAACAGTAATCTTTGGTTACCCCAGGATGACTAGTCTTCTGTTCATTTCTACTAACTGTCATATACATTTTTGCATACCAGTGAAATCAAATACACTTGAATACATTCAAAGACTGATACCTTTCTTTTAATAACTGTCGTGAAACAAACTCTGAAATTATGTTAAGATGTGTGGGGTTTTTTTTTAAACTTTGGTGAAATTTATATCAAAATAAATTGCATCATTTACACATTTACGCCATCGTTAGCACTATGTGTTGCCAGAATACATCAAAGCATTGCTCAAGTGATGCTAAATTAATCTCAAACCTGGATCCTATCAGTGTAATGATCCAACAGCAGTACTCCAGAACTTGTCACTTTCTTTGTTTCCACCATAGTCTTCAGGTCTGCTAGCAAACTCATGTGTTTTGACATATCTGTTGCTAAAACCTGGGAACAGAAGAGACCAGATTAATCAGTGCGAGGAGCAAGAATATGAAGGTGGGGGGAAGGAAGGCTGAACACTTGCCATGTCGATTACAAGTTTCCTCAGGCTCTGCCGTTGTCTTTTGCTGAGGTTCTGAAAGATGTCACAGTTGTCCTCGTGAAGCAGCTTGAAGCCTACAGCCAGGTGGTGGTTCTCCAAAACTGACTCATCATTGTACATGAGGGCCAACTCGGAGTCTAAAGGAGGCAAAGTACAACAGGTAAAACCTATTATTACCAGCATCATCTCCCCTTCACTGTTAAAAGTATGCTCAACGATCCAGAAGTCTTGAATTCTGACTTTGACTTACTGGTGTTGATGAGAAACTGGTTGGACACTCCTGGGTGGTCCACGTCATGAATGGCAGCAGCAAATAAAGCAGCTAGAATCTCCAGATCAGTGAACACAGCCTGCAAGAAAAAGGCATTAATCAGTGTCGGTATTTTAAAAAGTGATTTGTTTTTGTTAGCTGTAGGCTAGCATAGTGATATTTACATCTAGAGCTGGTGTTGATAGGAGGACATGAGTAGACTGAGTGACGTCTGCAGCGTGGAGGCTGTTATGATAGGCCACATTGGCATGATAGTGGTCCTCCAGGGTCATCACGTAAGTAACGAAGGTATCCACCGGGATCCGAAAAGTCTTTAGCAGATCTCTCTCCTGCGACCGAGAGCCACAGTCAAAAACAAATCATGCAATTTGGGAAGCAGTTTCATCTATTGTTTGTTAAAGGTAAGTTGTTCTTGTCTCTCACCTGGAAAATGGCAAACATTATGCAGCTGAGGGGTCGATTATTAGATAACTCTGCCACGTGAAAGATATTAAGGCCCCACTTGTTCAAGTCGTTCAGTTCCTGAAGGCAGCACAGAGGACATTAACACACTTTGTGAAAAGAATCTAACAGTCTGTTACCAATCTTAATTTCACAATCAAAGGTGTAAGATTCTATACAGGTGTTTATTTACTAATTTATTTTTAACATTTTGCAGTTTAAAGAGTTTGCAAATTGAAAATATGTTTGTAGGGACACATGACTATTGCTGATCATATCAAAATCTGGGTTAGAAACTTCAACTCTGCAAATTAAGGCTTTCTAAGCTCAAAATTGACTTGAAATGGTGCTAACTTATTGTAAGAATAATCTTATGTGGGTATGTGTGGTTGTGGGTTGTTTTTTGTTTTTTTTGGTTCACATCAGGTCTGATACAGCATTACAGTGTATAACAATACAACATGGAGATGCAGAGGAACCCCTGAAGGTGCGTTTACCCTGGCCAACGCGTCCTCGTGTTCAGTCTTCACGCCGAAGCGAGGCAGGGCTGAGTTGGAAAGGCTGGAACTGTGCGTGAGCTTTTTGACACCACTGATTTGACACATGGGTTTCTCCCTTTCCCTCAGAGTCGGGGACGGGATCTCCACCTCATTCTGCTTATCTGGGGAGGGGGAAGGAATAAAGGTCAGGAGGGAGATCTGTGTATTGCACCTGACCCATGCACGCCTGCCTTACCTAGAAAGGTAGTGGAAATGTATTCTGACACCTGGTTCCCTGAGCGACTCATCTCAGACAAATGGGACAGCTCCCTGTTCAACATCCTCTTGAACTGAGGAGAGAAGCAGGCAGAAAATAGGAGGTAAGTAAATAAACCGCTGTCAGGTCCAAAATGTGGTCCACGCAGATGGGTTCATCTCTCGAATTACATAACAACAGTGTTTAGTATTCATTTGAACTGACACATCGCAAAAAACCCCACTCATGAATACCAGGAAATAAATTATCACTGTCAAATTGCCTTCATTCAATAAAGGGTGTTAAATCAATTCTGAAACAACACACTTCCTCTCTTAGAGAACATGCAGTTCAGAAAGATTTGCTTATTTCATGGTAGCCACGTATTTTGCTGACTGTGCAAATGTTACACATCTGTGCAAATGTTACACATCTGTTCCAAAGCCCGCCACTACAGCATTCCTCATGAAAAAAATCTCTTTTCTATTTGTGGTTTTTCTTTTCTTGTTTATTGCTTCCTTCATCTTCTCTTGTCACAGGAATGATGTGAAGTGATGTGATTCGGCCCAGACCCCTCGGTCTGCGTCCTACTGACTGATCTTTCACACATAGCAATCTCCATGGCAACCGGAGCAGTTGCTGTGGCAACTGCCTCCTCACAGTCAGTCCTCCAGCTTGATGTGTGAGCGGTGGTTGCTTGGGTGACAATATGAGGGAGTAGGCAGGTGTCTCTGACCTTTACCAAGGTCACCCCCCCCATCCGTGTTGTGTTTCTTTCTCTGTCTTTCTCTAAACCTTCATCTACCCCCCCGCATCCCACCCCACCACCACCGCCACCACCTTCTCCAAGCAGACTCTCTCCGATCCGACAATAGAGCCTAAACCATCCAGGGTTATTCTCCAAGGCTCATTTCACTCCAAAACCCCAAACTCCTTCCACTTATCTCTTTTTCTTTTCATTCTTCTGACTTCTTCCACCCTTCCTGCCTCTCTTCCAATCATAATCTTACAGGCCAAGCTGATCTGTCCTCTGACAGTGTATCATAGCATTGATCGTCAGAATCAGTGATCAGGAGCCAGCCAGGAAAGCATATCAAGCTCACTGGCACAACTGGGCATCAGGCTCTTTCTCTCTGTCTTATTCTTATTCGTCTTCTGTGTCTCTCGTTCTTTCCTTCCCAAACGCTGTAACGCTGAGTCACAGCTGCCAGCCGACACTTCCACGGTGCCAGTCTGAAAGTGAGAGGACAAACAACACTCTTCCCCTGACACGGAGTGATGAAGCAAACTTACAAGCACTGCACAGACATGACCGCGGATGCACATGCGTGTACACCTGCATCTCTGGCAGCCTTCATTTTTACTGTCACCACAAAGACACCGATGCTCCAATAACAAACGCGCTAAACGCAACTCCTCTGAACTACTGACAAACAAAACACAAGTTAACATCTGCAGAGTAACTTAACTGGGACCGTTTAGACATTTTTAAGGATGCAACATGTTTGCACTTTTAAAGAGAAAATAATTGAGTGACAAAGAAGTACTTGAAATTGTATCAAAGCCAGCGTCAATGGAAACTTATATCATGTGACACTGTAACCTGCTGTACATTCAGTTAAAGGCAACTTATGATAAAGCAATTTCTTTCAGGAGTATAACAAAGAGAGAGATGATGATGATGTTCATTTATATTTGCTGTGCTCCTGCAACACTGCTTGGAGGTATTAAAATCTGAGTATGTGAATATGTAGAGAAACACGTGGTTCCTCCCTTTCGCTCATAACATCATGTGACTAATGTAGCAGTATCCCTTATATGAGATTCTACAACAGTTATCACATTAGACAATGTGCATAAGAACAATTGTAGAATGAGCATTAAGCAATAAAAGCCAAACTCTGAGTTGAGCTGATAACTTATTTCTCTACACAAATATCCAAGATGGCCACCGACTGGCCCTCGTGGTAATCCCAGCCATACCTGGTCCCACCAGCCGATGAGCCAGGGCCTGGAGCAGGTCTCACAGAACAGGTCCACTAAGGGCGTCCTGCGCTCTGCCGCCGTCCCACCCCCTTCCAGGACCCCTCCACCAGCCGCACCGAGGTCCAGCTCTGCCCCTGCCCTCCCCTGCAGGGGGCTGTAGCTGGAGGAGCGGGGCAGCCTGTAACCTCCCGGTACAGGTGAGGGGCAAGGGGATGGTGCTGGGTCAATGGCCTCCACTACGCCCATGTTTAGGGTGACCGGAGCTCTGGGTCCATGGCACAGGCAGGATGTGCGGTAGTGGAGCGGGGTGGGGGCACTGTGGGCACCCCAGTGGCATGAGGGCGTCGTCAGTGCGTGTCGGGACAGGCCACAGCCAGTTAAACCTGGACACTCCAGAGTGACAGACAGCCCCAAGAAGTAGTGCAGGAACAGCAGGGTGAGGGCGGGGGCCGCTGGTGAAGGCTGTCCTTGCCTACATACAGCACCCCAGAACAGGCCACCCAGTTAGGTCAGAGTCAGGCTCCAGCCTCTGTGTGGTCTGCAGAAGAGGGTCCCCCCCTGACAGGCAGACCAGGAGCCCCCTGGATCCGGCTGCTATAGAGACTACATCTTATCCCATTTGCGGACCAAACTGACCCAAATAGAGATTCACTGTGCAGGGAAGAGGTGGATGGATGAATGACGGAAGATGGAGAAAAACAGAGAAGGGACCAGGGACCGTCTGAAGGGCACAGAGAAAAGTCGATAGGCTGAAATGACAGGGAACGTGAGAGATGCCAAGGAAAAATGATGCTGAGAGCTGAGCAGCCTGACACACAAGAATGAAAAATCTAGGTGTTGGAAGTGAGAGGGGACGCGGGATGGTGTCAGTGATGGCAGGACAGAAAGAGGTCTGTAGTAGGAGGAGGAGGAGGAGGTGTAGGGAGGTGCGATGACAGCATGCACATCATGGAAGGGGGGAAAAACAAGGATAGAGAGGATGAAAGAAGGAGACAGACAGTTGCAGGCAGGCCTGTAACAGACGGTCAGGCTGAAGAATCACACCGGAGCTGTGGTTTGGAAAAACAGTCTCCCTCTCCCTGCATCGACTGCCCCTCCCCCACCGTATAGATCCAGAGGCCCGGCCCAGTACTACCGGTGCATCAGTCCGCCTGTGTCATCTCACAGCGATCCCAAAACCTCACAGTCCACACACAGTCGGGATGCCTCTCGAAAGCGCTGTACACTCCCCCACCGTCCCCGTCTCCAGGTCAATCCATGTCTCCGCCGGCCAAAACACCAGAGGACTAATCCCCCTGATTCAGGATGCCGTTCTGCTTCCAGTTCTCTGCCTCTTGCGCCATTTCCCTGGATGCTGCAGACAGCTCTCGCAAGCTAATCAGGCAGTGTGACTGCAGGCGCGTGCGTGCGTGTGTGTCTGCACTTGCTCCTGCTCTCAGCCTCTGAGTGCGCATGCGCTACAAGACAGCATGTACGTCTGTCGGAAATATGTGTGTGAGTGAGGGTGTGAGTAAGAGTGAGAGACTGTGTGGGCAAATTCATGTTCACCTTCATGTTGGCGCAGTAGGGGGGATTTTTTTTAATTGCTTTGCTGTAAGTTTGCTAAAAAAAAACAAAACAGCAGCATCATCGCAGAGTTTCTGTTAACCCCAGGACACCTGCACGCACACACACACACACACACCCAGACGCACACATGAATGATGCCCTTTAAAGACTGTCTTTCGCTCAGAATCATTTTTCTGGTTAGAAGCCTCAATAAAAAAAAATCACAACACCACAACAAGAATCTGTAGAATCAAGGACCATAAAGCGCTGTCTCTTTAAGATGGAGCACTATGAAGGAAGCATTATCTTTATTTCATTGGTTCTTGCCTGCACCACATGGACTTTGGTCAGAACGGCAAACCAATGACAAAAAGGGAAGGGCAGATCCTGCTGCTGCTCGATAGCAACCGAGGATGGAGCAGAGGCATTAGCATCATCCCCTCCCTCTCATGGCCCCCATTCCCACCGACTGTGACCCACTCCCATCTCCTACAATGTAGTACAGCATCATACGCCCTCACAAGCTCGCCCATGTGCACGCACAGACGCGTGAACACGATCACTCACAGCATCTCTTGCTGATGACACAGCCATGACATGTGTACTACAGCCATTATAACTACCATGACTGCATTAAGGAAAATGAATGTCCATATAAGACTCTTCATTTGAAAAGCAGGATTCTCCAACTATGTAAAACAAAAGGGGCAACAACAGGACAGGTGTGTGTGTGTGTGTGTGTGTGTGTGTGTGTGTTTTGTGGGCATGGGAGTGCACCTTGTTAGAGGCCATCTCACTGACGGAGCGATGGGTCTGAATGGTTTCCAACTGGTCCAGGCACCAGTCCAGTTCCTCCAGAGTCTCCCGAGCCATCTGCTGATATGTTTCCTCTGAAAAACAACACACATGCAAATGTGCACATCTTCAGATCAAACAAAATGTGACAATTCTGTCTCGTTGCTTGAGAACAGTGAGAAATGTCAATATATTGCATTAGAAATACTAGAAAAACACTTAGGGAGTGCAGACCTCCACCCAGCAGCTCAGTTCCCCACAAACTGTGACTTACATCTGTAGGATAGTGGTTGCTTTATGATCAAAGCCATTTGGCCTTGGTCTTTGGAAGTTTAAAGGTCAAAAGTCCCTCCACAATCAGGAACATCACCAAAATGTAATCATCTGTTCCTTGGCCCATAATCAACATTTCCTGAAAATTTCATTAAAATATGTTGCTAACTTTTGAAATTATTTTGTTCACAATCAAACTGATAAACGGCAGTTGCAACATAACCTCCTTGGCGGAGGTAATATATTTTTGTGGGGATCACAAACGTTTTGAATGTTTATTATTCAAATGTGATGATTGAAAAAAAAAAACAAAAACATATCCACACAATTCCTTATCATTTCTTGGTGAAGCTCTGAGCTCTTTTATAGGTCTGAGTCCTTTTCTAGTTATATGCGTAACATGTATTTGTATCTAAAATCCTACCAAATTAAATAAAAAACAATAAAAAGTTCTTCTTGTCTCCATAGTTTTGTTGCATGTTATAGGGTTTTCTGGTCAAGTCTAGGGGACCCTGTGGAATGAGGGCTTTAACTGCCCGGCAGCCTACCAGAGAGCGTAGCCTGAGGAACAGTGGGTTGGCTTGTCACTGGTGACCTCCTGTGGACAAATACAGTATTACATCAGATAGAAAGCGACACACGGGTGCCCTCTGCTGGTTGTAACAGAGTTAACATATGAGGGGGAAAAAGACATGGCTGACACTGGGATGATTCGAATAATTTTGTTATTAATTTATAATTCCCGAAATAGAGACAAAGGCGTCTCTATGTTAAAATGTCTTTAAATATTGAATGATGCCAAAAGAAAGGTTTTTTTTTGCTCTAATAGTTATAATAGAACCCATCCATATCAAAGACAGAATTATCAGTAAGCCACATACTTATCAATGCAGACATTTTTGTGCTGCATAGCTTTTTATAGGCTATCATATTGACGTAGCGCTTAAAGCCCGCCAAGCTGAGCTCCTTCTGTCTGCTGCATTACGGCGAGAAATAATTTTAGTGTTATTGACCGCCTCTTTTGTCTGGCTACAGAGTCAGGGACAGAGTGAACTGGAGAGATGCCAAGCAGATGCAGATATTAAATTTCCTTGAGCACTGTCGAATAATCATAAACTGGTTAATCATAATGGCAAAAGTCTCTCCCATGGGAGAGAGAGAGAGGGAGACATTAGCAAACAACAGTGCAAACTGAGCAGGGAGTCGTGACAAGTGGAAGTGGGGGGAAGGGGTGTCTGACAGTAAGATACTGACTTGTTAGTGGGTGTTGTGACATTGGCGAGGATGGTGAAGTTGCTTCTTACGGTTCGTAGGCTGGCCAACACCTGGGGGGGTGTATGGACAGTGTGGGAGGAAAATCAGGAGGCGG
>BJFM01001274.1:78661-95033 GCA_016586285.1 Arothron firmamentum
GATAGAAAAATAAAGAGGAAGGGGGTGGGATGGGGAGGTCAAGTTCACAGAGGTAATTATTCACATTTACTAGCCATTTACAGCCATTACACATGTCACACAATGTCATACCTGAGCAAACGGGGTGACAATCATGTCTTCAGTGTGCCTGTAGTAAAGGAAGAAGGAAAAAATGCAGAGAAAGAGATGAGTGTGTGAGGTTTGGGTTTTTAGTGTTTATATAAGAAGCTGTGAACAGGATGTTTACAGAGACTTTTATGTCTCCAAACAGGGAAAGGCTTTCTGGTGTTCTAAAGTCAAAGACAAACTGCAGTTTGCTAAGAGGATTCATCATAACCTCTTTAGCATAACGATAATTGCATAATTACAATCACAACCTTTGTTTTGTTGCCGGGGAAGCTTTGCTGTATTTGTTTGTGTGTGTGTGTGTGTGTGTGTGTGTGTGTGTGTGTGTGTGTGTGTGTGTGTGTGTGTGTGTCTGTCTGGAACTTCTGGAGATGTTGCTGAGCCGTGATCCAGAACGGTGGATGCAGGCTTACCCCTCGCTGTTGATGGAGGAATTGCGCGACATGGTCTTAGGGGACGTGTCGTAGTCCGAGTCCGAGCGGTACAGGAAGGACTCCCGGCGCTGGCTCTGGGGGAAAGAAGGGTGGAGCACCAACCCAGGACTCGCCTGCGAATCCATGGGACTGCGGCCTGGCGAGGGCCCGTTCTCGGCATCGAAGCTGAGGAGAGTCAAAAAAGGAAAGTGGCTGCATCACAACTGATGTGTTATATCTGCAGATCAGGACCACGATAAACCCAAACGCAGAAGAGTGTGTGACAGACGTAGCCGAATGAACCCACGCAGCTGCTAGGTTACTGCTGAAGATGTGACTCTACTGACTGTTCGATTTTTGGGTTTGTTTTTTTTTATGCGTCATATTTAAGTGAATGAAACAGACCAACAGTTGGTTTCCTGTTGGCCAAAACTGTCTGCATATGTCTGCCTGACTGCAGCCATGTGGGCCACCTATTTACATATTCACAATTGCTAAAGAGAGACAGTAAAGAAAGCTCCTAACCTTCCCATGTGTAAACTGTGGCTCTTGATTTTGTTTTGTCATGGAAAGGATCGAGTGGATGAACGCAGGGCTGCAACAATCTGCCTGACCTATTCCAAGACTAGCGTAGCTTGCAGGGATACAGTTACAGTCTTCTCAGATTACGCTGTTTTCTCCTTTCCCAGCATCACACACGGCATTTACCCTCCAGCAGTCCCCATCAGAGGCCCTCAGACTAACTGGATCTCAGATTAGATGTAGAGAGTCAGGATCGATTAAGACTGTGGAAGTTTATACGGCGAGAAATGTGATATTAAACATGCGATGCTAAATCATGTTTTGCCTCCACATGAAACATGACTCTCTGCAGCTGTTGAAATAAGAACAGGCGGCTTCGACGTCTTCTTTTTTTAATACACTTTCCCACTTCTGAATTTCCATATTTCCATACCTTTTGGTTTCACTTCTACAATCAAGTGTGATATTTTTAGAGTTTTTACAATTTGAAATAGGCCAATTAGGAGCCTCTCCTCTCCCCCAGAAGGCTTTGTGTATTCGGGTGCACAACTCAAATGATCTGTTTTGCCAGTGATGAAAAACACATCAGAGTTGTCAGCCGGGGGGGAGGGGGGCGGAATTCTGTAGACCGTACGTGCTAATCCTACTTTATTTTTCTTCTGCTGTGAGTAATTAAGACACATAAACAGTTTTCAAGCCGTCGCGTTCCCAAATCCAATCCCGGGGTGTGTGCGTGGAGTAACTCTAAAGCAAAAAATTTGATCAGACATCTGAAATGTCCGGCTAATGCAGGAGATCAGGAGATTCGTCAACAACGGCAGCTTAACAGAGCGGAGAAGGTGGCTGGTGTAAATTTATACCTGCAAGCACAGTGACACGAGCGCCGGCGCTCCTGAATGCTGCGGTTCAGCTTCATGCGCCGAAACAGAGAGGAGCCCCCCTGCCCACGGGGCTGATCGACCGGCGACACAGGTGAGGCGAGAGAAGGCGCCTGAGGTGGACCCTCGGGGCCCTCCCACAGCCTCAGCTGTCGTGTCAGCTTCCTCTGACTCATCGCCGACCAGTTAAAAGTCCCCCGGCTGCGGTTTAAAAGTGGCTCCTGGCTCTGTTCGCCTGCTTCCCGGTCCTCTTCATCACCTCCCGAGTGTGTCAAATAACATTTGAGGCAAACGCAACCCGAGACAGGTGCTGCGATCTGTCCTCAATCCAGAGCGAAGCCAGAACCCAGACGTGAAGGCCTGATCCTCCCTTTAGCCCTGCTGCAGGTGTCAGAGTGCATCAATATGCATATCCTGCGCTGTGATCCTCACCCCCTGGATGCTTCACCTCCAAGTCACCTCTTCTCACATCCTCAGTTTTTTCCTCCGATTTACGCAGGTTTCCTTAATCCTCGCCCGGCGGTTTGTTTAAGGTTTGTGTCTTCCTCAGCACTGGCAGCCTCCCCGAGGCCCTCTTCTGGTATTTCCCCACCTCAGCTGCGGTTGTTGGGCCACACGGGGCCACGGCGGCGCTCCACACCTAGTCTGTCTCACCTTCACTGCCCTTGAAAGGCTGCACAAAAACCCCGCAGTGATCTCTGCTAATTTCCTAATTAGCCAGCCGTTTGCCCTTCACGTCCTATCTGACACTTTGCGTCTCCTCCCCCATCTTCCCCATGCAAGCATGCGCTTCCACCATCCTTATCTCTGCGCACACGGTTCCTCTGCAGCAACAGGAAGTCCGATCAGTTGACTAACAGACGCCAGAAGAGAGCAAAAGACAGAGTGTGTACAGAGGATTGGAAGATAGCAGGAGGAGGAGGAGAAGTCACGCATCCAGCCCTTCTCCCGCACGCGTAAATGTTTACATGTTCCAATAAACAGGGTGTGAGATTCGGGCCTAAAACATTCAGTGTTTTGACATCAACAGCCCGGTTTGTCCTTCAGCCCCGCTCAGCCTTTAGATCCAAACACACACGCCAGTTCCAAGTCTCCATTAGTGACAGAAAGACCATCAGAAGCGCTGAAACAGGAATCGTTACCACAGCTGACCAACCGTGACGTATGAGAGCGTCGCCCAGGTTCCACTAAGGCTTCCAACGGTATCAGGTTTCAGTGGCCGTAGACGGGAGCAAACATTTATCAGCGACCACTGACTGATGATGTAATGAGGCAACTTCTGCAGACAGTTGAAGCAATTTCCTGCGCAGAGAGGAACAGGCCGGCGACACGTAACAGCCTTACGTAAGCACATTTCTGCCTTTTCTCGGGACGTCGGGGGGGGGGAAAGGTTCAACATTTTCTCGCACTTGGCTGAATGAGACAAACATTTAGAGCGACGTGACTTCATTAGGCTGCGACAGAACCGTCAACCTTTGACAGGCTGCGATTAAGACCCAAAAGACCGCCTTCATTTCTGGTCTCACAGATTTCTGTCGGGCGTGAACTGTTCCAGACATGTCGTTGATCAGGAATTGTTGCTTTAATGGGCAAATTTCAGGTCCATTTACTTTTAGCACTGAATTTTATTATTTTTTTTGCAAATTGTAGTTTTAAAAATCCGATGTTATTCATTCTGATTTTAGTTCATAATTATCTGCTTGTCCAAGTGGAAAAACTCTGAATTCAGACACTTCATGTAACTTTCTGTGTGTTTGCAAGACAGACTCCAGTGTGTGTGTGTGTGTGTGTGTGTGTGTGTGTGTGTGTGTGTGTGTGTGTGTGTGTGTGTGTGTGTGTGTGTGTGTGTGTGTGTGTGTAAAAACTGTATTTGTTCAAAGTCTGTCATCATTTGAATACACACTCTGCACAGATGTGTGAATACCATCTGCTTTTTCCACAGCCTTTTTTCCCATCTACTCGAACTGCAAAATAAATGTAGAGGTAAAAAAAGTAAATAAAAGCACAGCCTGCTGCACGTGTTCAGTGTTTTTCACCTTCCCGCGAGCTCCTGAATGCCTCAGGAGAGGGGGAAAAAAATCATTTGACAGGCGGTTTTCTCCTCTTGACTTCCGTGATACCAGTTTACCCTTTTTTTCTCGCTCCCATTTTTCCTGAATACACAATGACTTTTGCTAGTTTACAATGCACGAAGGATTGATGGTGGTCCTAGAAAAAGAACTCGAATGCCTCACGCTGAACCTGTTTTAAGAAAGACAAAAAAGTGCCAGGAATTCTTCTGCACGGAGCAGTCGCTGCCGAAATCTCTGGAGCGCCGATGAGGAGACGGATAAACACACACTCCCACTTCAACAAGAGCTGGAGAAAGATCTCAAAATGACACACACACACACACACGCGCACACACACACGAATGGACACACACAAACACGTGGATGAGCCTTAATGCCAAAGCCCCTTTGTGTTCAGTCACTATGAAAACCCAGATGCACGTGCCCACAAAAAAGTGCACACATGCTGATTACGAGCCGCTCTGTGAGCCGCTCTCCCGCCTTCATTACGTGAGAGTGGAGTCCCTGGAGTGTATCGCCGTGGACAATGACAGGATGATCAGAGGTTTTTTAGAGGATGGGGATTTGTACGAGCCGGCTGGCTGCTTCTTACCGAAGATAACAAACTGTCTGTTCCAGGGTGGAGAGCCGCACATTAAAGCGGATGTTTCATGTAGGCCCACTACCTGAGCCACCTTCTCTGCGCTGGCTGGCTGGCTGGCTGGCTGGCTGGCTGATGCACGTCAGAGCCAAAGTTTTATATATGGCAACAGAAGGGTTGCTTTGATGATGCTGTCCAAAAACAGCGGACCACTGAACCGAACTTGAGAGAAAAGCAATGGAAAAACACAACCGCCTTTAAATAAACCGATAACGAGGAGAGATGGTAGGAGCAGAGATTCCAGGTTTTTTTCTAGACCCGTTCCTCTCTAACATAGTAAAGTCCAGTCTGCTCAGAGACTGTGCCTCATTTCCGTTTTGCATTCAGCTTTTTAAAGAACGCAGCTGAGCTTTGTTGATGGTGACTGGCTAATTAAACATGCACCCGAAATTCTTGCCGCTTGCACCGTTTTCCCTTCTTCCTTTACAATGCGGCACGATATGTGTTTGTCATGCACATGCACAGGAGAGGGGACAGTTTCTCTGGGTGTGAGGACGAGGGGCTGCTTTTGGGGCGGAAGCAAGCTGTGTAAATCTGACAAAAGTGACAGCAACAGTAGCGTGCGGGGCTGATGCACGGCAGGGTCCTGCTGGTCAACAGGCAATCACTTACCCCAGGCTAAATGAATCATGTCACTAATTGAATTAAATGCGTACTGATTGTGCCAGTAGATCAAAATGAAGGAGTGCCAGGAACAAATGGTACATTATAGCTAATAACTCACATAAGCTGAGCTGGAGCAGCCTGCTAATAATGAACCTCGTGAACAGCGGTGAACTTATTTTATTCTTCCACAGGCAGCAACGATTTAATTTTATGCAATAAAAGACTATATGAACTCCTCTGCAGCCCTGACACGAAACCACAACGCTCTGCTCTCCCTCCCTCCCTCTTTATGTAATACAAATTGAAAACTATATGGGCCATATGAAGACATGTAGGCAAAGGGTAAACATAAAAACATGATGGTTTACCTTTACTGCCCATATGCTGGACAGTAAAGGTCATTTACAACATGGGGGATCAGGTTCATTTTACACGGCTGACAGATGTGCCCGCTGACTCGGAAAATGGAAAGCTTGTTGATTGCATGTGCAGTGGCTGTGCAAAGTTGGCCTGAAATGTATTCAGGTAGGTTCGGCTCTAACTGTAGGGCCAGTTTGGTTGAATTAAACGTGAAAACCCCATTCGGCCTCTGTGGCGCCTGTCTCCCAGGGGCGGAGCTCAGTTTCACGTCATTGGAGCTGCAGTCTTCAAAGCGCTTTGGAGCCCGGAGTCAGTGCTCTGATTAGTTTACTTAGAAGTCTTTATGAGACCATGGAGACTTACATACATCCCCTGGACTGACCTCTCCTACCCATCGGTTCTTCTTTATCAATAATCAGGAGGACCCCGCCTGCTGGCCACGGCTGTGATATGTCAGTGTTTTCCACCTCCAGGCTCCATCAGGCTGGATTCTGCTGATAATCAGGAACCTCCGAGGGGATCAAGCCCTCATTCATTACCATCCTTTCAGAAAAAAAAACAGATTCAATCCCCCTCACCACCCCCTCGCTCACCCATTTCTTCATTCTCTCCACTCGACTAAGTTAATGATTAACTTGCATCAGTCCGCAGACGTGCGCACGCAGCTCCTGTGCCACCAGCCTCTGTGGAGAGCGACAGTTACTTCCTCCTCTGCCAACCGACCACAGCTGTTTATTTCCACGTGCACTTTCAACCCCCCGCAAATGCGCACGAGCGTGCATGCACACACATGAGCCACCCCGCCATGAGCTGGCTCGTGCAGGCATCAAGCACCTGGCTGATTGCGACCAGCATGGGGGCGGCAGCAAGGGGAGTTTGAAGGCAGGAGATGGGCCGCAGAAACCAGGCAAGCTCGCTGCTTTTATAGGCCGACCATAAAAGTGCTGCTGCTTTCAAATCATGTGTGGATCATGCACATCGTGGCTTTTATGGCGACATGCCTGTAACTGACACATCTCAAATGACATGTCGAGAGGCCGCTTGCCGTCCCCGCTTGCCTCAGCTTGCCCTTTGTGGCTCTTGGGCAATCTCAAGAGAGAAAGAAGGATGGGGATATGTTGAAGCATGCTTCCGGTTTTTCTTTTTTTTTGTTTTTTCTTTCTGTTGACATTTCCAGCGTGGTAGACAAGAGTCAGAAGCTCTGAAGTGAAAGAGCTGGAATGGCGCCACATGGGCGAGGAGAGAGCATCTGGCCACGGGAGCTCCAGGAGCCTGGATGAGGGGAAAAAAGCAGTGACACACATGAAGGAGGGGGAGAGAAAGTGCATCCTGGAGCAAGAACAGTCACTGGAAAAAGAGTGTACATGTGACAGCTGATTGTCGCATCATCTCATTAGTGTATCACCCGTGTTGGTGTTGAGAAACTCTTCCTTTATCCACTTTCACGCACGTGACTTTTCACGCATTCATCGCCAATGAGTCACAAGTATTCTCTCCAGTGAAAATAAAATGAATTCTCTCCCTGGTGAAAACTAAAATCCCACTTCAGCCCCGCCCCCACGCTGACAGTTTCAAAGTCATAATAAAAAAACCTGCTCGTGTTTTCACAGCCGTTGCTCCAACAATGCTGAGAGGAGCTGCAGACAGCAAATCTGAGCCGCTGCAGCTGTTTGTCTGCAAGAATTACAGCAGCTACTTCTGGGCTTGCATTTAGTCATTGTTGGTTGCTTTTTAATTCTATTAACTCCTAATATTAATATCTATTCATTCCTTATAAATGTCATTACTGTGCATCACCTCCCCACCCGACGGTCAGCCTCTCCCAGCCATCAGGTCACAGAGCTGCGGATTATAGAAGATTATCTTGCCCACAAGAAGACCAACCCTCCTCGAGGGCCTGCCCCAGCCTCTGAGAGTGTCGCACACACGGCTTTCACAAAGAATCTCGAGGGATCGGTCACAATCCCACACCTGACAAATGCCACCAGGCAGGGATTTTTATTTTTACGGGAGCTAAATCTGACGGCAAATTCAGCCCTTTTTTTATTCTGCGGCGACAAGATTTAGCCAGAAAAGCGACAACCCCTTTAATCTATTAATGCACTCTCCTAAATGAATTCCGCATAGATTGGGTGCCTCATGGAGACGCGGGGCTCTCATCGGTGCTTCCTTTCACCTGCGCGCTGCCACTCTGTGCTCCGTGCTCTCCGTTCGTCACTTGGCATTAAGATCAGCAGATGCCTGAACTCCAAAAAAGTCTCTCCTCAGGTGAAGAGCGACTCGTTCTGTCGCTGCCGTGTCTGCTCTGTTGTCTGCTTGGCTCTTTACACTCGTTTGGCTTCTTCTCTGTGACATGGTCTGCTGCACACAACACACATGCTGTTTATTCTATTCTGAATGCAACAGACAGTGCAGCGACAAAGCGTTGCTTTCATGCTTTTGTTGTGCTGGCTGTGTACTCCAGGGAATTTGGATTTAGGTTGAAAGAATCCCAAACCCAATTTCAATATCTGGGACACCAGGTAAACACAGGCACCAAAATGTAGGTGGAAGGAAGTTGTCCAACAAGTCAGATGCATCCTAACTAACATGTGGAGGGCACTTTTATCCTTTTGTCAGCTTTGTCAGGCCTCTACATTTGCCTCTTTTAATTTCATTCTGATCCTCTGAATGTGAAAAAAGTTCTGGTGGCTGCTTGCTTTGTTTGCGTCTTCTCGGTGCAGATTCAAAAACTGCAGGACTTTTCACGAGAAAAGAAAAAAACTATTCGGAATGCCTTCAAGTCAACACTTTAACCTTGTACTCGCTGCCTTGCGTCCAACCAAAGGAATGAGAAATCTTTTGGTAACTGTACCGCATCTCTGCAGGATATTTTGCTGTTGTCTGCTGCACTTTGGTAGTGTTCCTCAGAATTGGAGCTTCAAGGTCAAGCACAGCCTGCGATATTTTCGGTTTTGTGTTACTTCTGTTTTTTTCCTGCTTAACTGATTCCGCTCATGCCCTTCTAACTCTGGCAATGCCCACTATGATTAATTGCAGCTAGAACTGGGCTTTCCCAAGTTCGGTGGAAGCAGATTTGTATTTTCGTCTTTAGCTTTTCCTCCTTCTCCGTCATGGAGCTCCTTCCTCCTTAAGATGTAAATCCTCTCTGCGCCCCCAGAGGCCATTTAGTGGTGAAGTTAAGTTTCGACACATCGTGACTCCCCAAACCTGGCTTTTCCTCTAATACCCAAACATCTGACAGTGAGCAACGTTTCACCCCGGAGGCACATTTCAGGTCCACTTGCTTTCTTCCTCCTGCTGTGGTGGAGACCAGAGTTGGACGAAAACGGATGGATCACGTTCCCTGGGGAGCGGACTGAGAGATGACAGATGGACAGACACGTGCTATTAGCGCTATTTTTTGGCAGCATCCAGATTAATTGGAAGTTGAGAAACAAACTCCTCGATGGAGAGAGTAGTTGTTCTGCAGCAGAGTGGAAACACACAGATATTGATGTGTTTTTGCTGTTTAATGGAGGTTTGGGCAACGTGATGGGAAGAAGTCTGAGGGGGGTCAACAAGATGGTACTGAGCTGATTTGGGGTTAATAAACAAGATTCTGTTTTTTTGCACTGACCAGCATTCCTGGAGAGTGCAGACAAAACCTAATTACCGCACACAATCATGTGAAAAGAAATGTGCAGAGAGATGGTGGAGATGTGATGGAGCCAGACTGTGGAGAAGCGGCACCGTTGTCCTCCGAAATCCATAAGTCCTCCCTCCCCATCCGGAGTCCCTCCCAGAGTCCAAGCCCACACATGAAGTGGTATTTTTAGTGCATCCCCCTATCTCTGAGATTGAGCGTGTAACTCCCTCACAGCAGGCTGGGATGGTGGGGCCTGTTATTTTAACCCAGACTGGAAAGAAATAAAAGAAAAGAGTGAGTGAGTCATCCAGAGCTACCTTCGTGTCACTGTGGAGTGCTACATCTATCTATCTATCTATCTATCTATCTATCTATCTATCTATCTATCTATCTATCTATCTATCTATCTATCTATCTATCTATCTATCTATCTATCTATCTATTTTCCAGGTCTGACATATTCAATCCAATCATGCAGTGAAAGACAGACTAATAAGCGGTCTTGGCATTCCATTCGTCATACATATTGCCCCGGCCCAAAGATGGCCAGCTGCGTATTAGCCTGGAATGATAGATAATTATAAGGAGGTAATTATAATGTGGTGCAAAAACAAATGTTGGGCAACGTGCAGTCGAGTGAGAAAGCGTACAAGGTCAATTTGAACACATGGTGAAATGGTCCATTTGGCTTGACGCTCTAAATCGTGTCCAAAGAAAAGGGAGTGCATCGGTGAATCGCTTCCTTCCGGTGTGTTTTTTCTCCATCACATTACAACGCTGTGCTATTAATGAAGCCAAATATGAAGTCATATTAAGGTTGCATACCTTAATAGGAAGGTCTAAAGGAAGAATCAGGGGAGCCATGAGCTGGAGGAACATCTATCCCAACACATCCACAAATACGCCGTTTGTTTAATTATTTCGGTTTCCTACCATATTTCTCCTGGTATGTTTTTGCTCTTTTTGTCTGCGAAGACACCCATAGGAAATACCAAAGTCTTCAGCAGCTAAATGTTCCACTGCTCCGGTGAGTCATACCTCCGTGCCGTTCAGAGCAACGGCGCTTTGCTAAAATAAATAATGAAGGACTCATTCATCAGCCTCAATCTCATGGCCCCGCAGACCTCCTCTCTGTACAGAGTCACTGTATTTCATTATTTGTTCCTGATGGATTGCAGCTGTAATTGTGCAGCTGCTTGCAAGGTTTTTCTTCCCACTTTGACAGAAACTTGGATTCCATTCATTCCGATGGCCGATGTACTTGCTTTTCTAGGGCGCACCATCACACAATAACACTCTTTACTACTGGGTTTCGTCTGTGGCTTCATTAAATTGTCTTTCTGATCTTTTCCACTGAAATACCTGTCTGCTGCAGCTAAAGATGATGTGTTACTCATACGAAAGTCATGAGAGTGATAAAAATCAGTGCAACCTCAGGCTAAAAAAAAAAAAAAAAAGAATCTGCTTATCATATATTATATTAACACTAAGGTGTTATAGGGCAGGTCTTTTAAAATATCCACTACCGCTATCCACTATTTTATCTTTCAGTACCTGATTTCAGTACAGATAAAATAAATACATAAATTAAATGGCACAAAGAAAACATTAGAAGACCTCTGACTGTAATTATAGTGCTGAGAGCCATGTTAGCTAAGGAACAATTAAACTGAACCTGAGTTAGAGATGGTTGGTGAGGAAAGCTGGATGATCTGCATCAGTCCTGAATCTGTCTTGTGTGACATGCTCGTCTGGTGAGTCAGTCCGTCCATCACTGCTGCTCCGATGTCATTCTCTGCTCTCTCAACCCTCAAGCTCTCCTGAAAACACAACGATTTCAAAAAATGTTCCCCGGCTCAAACGTGCCTTTTCTGTCTCCTCATGTCATGTCACGCCAATGTCCTGAACCGCTCGTCTGTGTCGGCCGAGCCAGGCCGACCTGTACCTGCACTTACTTAAGATCTCTGACCTTTGGCGAGATTGCTTTACCTCTGGAATAAGTAAAAGCCAAGAGATGTGTCAAGCCAACAGTAAATGTTGACGGATGTGTTCTTTCGGCCAGTCCGAGCGACGGCAGCCGAAGCAGGAGATGGATTGGATATTTATAAACAGAGAAACGCATGAAGCTGTGGGGTACAGACTTCCTGAAACTGATGGGAAAAATGATCTGTGCTAGTTAATGAAGCCTGAGCGGCAGCGTGTGGGGGGTGCGGGGTGGGGGGGTCTAGCAGACCCTCAGAATGCGAGCTGTGAAAATCAGCAGTATGTCCAAACAGAATGGACGTCTCCCACTCTGCATGTCCCCAGACGCTTTCCGTCTCGCGTGAGCCGTCGCGTAAGCCGTGCAGCCACAGTAGCTGTGCCAGTAGGCCTTTTGACACATCCAGATCCAGCAATGCTGTTGCACAACACTTGTGCCATGTGGGTAAGTATCACTTTTCCACTGGTGGCAGCAGACAGGCCTCATGCGGAAAAGCCAGCGAGCAAAGTGTGGAATTCCACTGGTCGGAGCTTCGTGACGGCATCACGGTTATTTCTCCATCACCAAGAACACATCTTTAGGAGATGTGTTGTGCCCTGCAGGGGTTCAAAATGAGGACATAACACACACACACACACACACACACACACACACACACACACACACACACACATAAGTATTTCACATTATTTTCACATAATGTTCCGACATGGACTCAGCACGCAGCAGCCACACTCAATATCTTCCGTATACATATTGAAATGCAGGATGGAAACTGAAATAAAGCTCAATAAAACACTGGGAACTGAGGCTGGTTTGGTTTAATCTCATTACAGTGAGAGCCTCAGGCTTCTCTCCCCCTATTTATAGCGCTCTGTATGGGAGGAGGGCGGACTTTCGTGTACAACATCACTGGCTCGTGCAACTGCGGCCGCAAGTGACGAGGGAGGCGACCTATCGTGGAGTGGTCTAGCATCAAATTTGATGTGACAAAACACACATTTAGCGGCAATGGAGGAAGACAGCCTCCCAGTTTTTTATTCCCCTGACAAATGCATGCTTCCATGTTTTCCCCGTTTACCTTCTGTTCCTCTCCGCTCTCCTTATCTACACACCATCTACTGATGTCGTTTACTCTCACCGCACCTGTTTGATGCACAGGAGTGGACTCGGGGGCTGTTGTTCATTAAAGCAAGTCACGTCTGGGAGCTTTCCTCCTTCCCCACAATCAAATCAAGAAAGCAAGGGTGGAGATTCCTGGATTGAGTTTTTAAAGTATCGGCCAGTAGCCTGTCGCAAACACGCATAAGGATTCGGTGGTTTTCAGGTCAGGGAAGATTTCACATGAAAGTAGCTTTGCAGGGCTCCACAAACCCTTCAGGTTGTTAAAAAAAAAAAAAAATGCAACAAAGTGAGAGACTGCAGGGAAAAGCTGTCCAAAGTGAGACAGGATTCATTTCTGATTTCAAAAGAAAGGTCTCACAACAGAACTCCCAATACACACATGCAATAACCCAAAAAGCCCCTTGATGCACCCGCCGAAAAATGAAAGAAAGGGAAGCCACTGGAGCCATAATGGTGTTAATTACTTTGCTTTTGTTGGGGGGGGGGGGCATCCTCAGTCTATTTCAGCACCATCAAAAACAGTGTCCAGGGAGTGTTTATAAAAGAGGTTTCCCCTTAAATCCTATTGCTGAAATAAAAAGGAAAAAAATGTAGTCTGCAAAAAGCAGCACACCTGTAATTGAAAAATATAGCCTTAAATCAAATCAGTCACAGCATGGTTTTTCGACCCGTCTCTGCCCTCCAACAGGCCAAATAGCAAGGGAGAAGGTGTGAATTTGACCTATAAGGCTGCTCCTCGGAAATGGCCGATTACACTCACACATTGATGTAGAGGTCAGACAGCTGGGACCCCTCTTTATTAAAGCCTAAAGCCAGGCAGCTCTAACCTGCCAGCCATAAATCATCATCTACTTCACCATCTACGCCAACTTATCAAGTGTTCCCACAAAATTTTGTTGCAACCAAACAGATTGTATTCCCCCCCCCCACACACACACACGCGCGCGCGCGCGCGCACACACACACACACACACACACACATTTTCCTCAAATCACATCTGGTTTTATGTGTTTCTGTTTCATTATCTAAATTGGACGCAGCATAAATAATGCACTCTAAGACACATGCGCCATCTGTTATCAATAAAATAATCCTAAAAATATACCATGTGCACACATTCTGCTCAGAGTATCGCATTTTTAATTGTCTGGCGGGGGAAAAAAAGGCGAACGTTTGACAAACTGTGTCAAATATAATTAAGGATCCTTCAGCCTCAGAGTGTGTGTAGTACTTTATCCTGTGTGATGCTGACATTCACAAAATGTCATTAAAATTAAGAGAGGTCTCTTATCTATGGCTCCTCTGTCACAGGATAAGAGTCTATGAGTTTAAAAAAAAAAAAAAAGCAACGAGTTGTCATATTTGTGGACATCCTGTTTGCAGATGTGTGGTTCTGAGATGCAGCATTGAAGAGAGCCAGGTACCACCTCCAGCCTGAAAGGAGCTTTTTCTATGTATAAGATTCCAACTGGAGATTGGAGGAGTGATTACTTTCATCCTCTGGTCCCTTTTCTACGGACAGATTATGGTTCAAGATGCGATGAGTGTTTTCATCCGGAACTCTGCCTCCGCCCCTTCTCTTCCTCCCTGAAACGACCTTTCAAATCTCTCCTTTTCAAAGTTTAAACCCGGTTGTGATGGGCGGATGGATTCTGACTCTCCAGCCTGTAATCTCCATTTAGCAGACATCATATAGACTGTGTCTTGTGCAGCATTCGGACATGTCGTGCAGGTTGTAATCACGTGGACAGCCGAGTCACTCGTGCAATCCCTTGTGCGCGAGTGAATTAGGATCTCTAATGAGGTTCCAACGGCAGCTTAACGGTTTAGAGATTTGAGTTAATGTTTGGAAAAAGCCTTTCCCCATCTGAGAATTGAGCCGACGACCGTGAGTAAAAACGAAAAAAATCCAACAAGTGACGTCATCTGATGAGATCCTGCCAAGTCTTTGTGGCTTTGTAATAAAGGTCCGGGGAAACACCTGCCCTCAACCTACGGCAGCTGCCAGGGAACAGAATGCTTTCATTTAAAAATGAAGAATGGAATTTGATATTTTACCAGCACCCAGCACCATTATGAACATTACTGCAGTGAATTAGGGTCATAGCACACTATAGAAAATGTCTTTGTGCAGTATATTATAATGTATATATGTAAATAGATGATTAAAACACCGGCACTCACGACCTTTAAGTGACTCACAGAATAATGGCTTCATTGTATTAAATTATTTCTTCGGCTTTTACAAAGAGATCGTTTCTGTTTTCCCATCCTCCACTCTGCCCGTTTTCCTCCAGAGAGAATTATAGTCGGAGGGATTGTGTTTCACCTGTGACTTTCTACCTGCTGGGGGCCACAAGTGCATCGCATTTGTTTTAAACTGCATCATCATTTTCTTAATTTATGAGAGAGAGAGAGAGAGAGAGAGAGAGAGAGAGAGAGAGAGAGAGAGAGAGAGAGAGAGAGAGAGAGAGAGAGAGAGAGAGAGAGAGAGCGAGAGAGATGGTTTGTGAATACATATTTCCTTCCTCATCTTGCCGCGTGGAGCCGCGTGGGCCTTTGATGGCAGCGACGGCGGCAGATCACAGTCATCAGTTAGCATCAGCAGCAGGAGGGATTTTTGATGGACCCTCCGACGACTCGTCGCCTCAAACTAGCGGAGGTTTAATAGAGACAATCAGTGCACAGAGGCAGAGTTTAACAAACAGCTGATAAATATTTACGCTGAGTCCTCAGACACAGAGGAACTGGCAGAATTTCTTTATGTATCTGTTTTTTTGCTGTAATCTCATGTGCACTAATCATGAATATTATTATGGCGGCATTCAAATAGAGAAAATGGCTTAAAAGGGTGATTGTTTTAGTAAATTATTTGTTTAATGGTGCAAATTAGGGATCTTGTGTAGCTAAATGGAGAACTACACTAAAAACAGCAAGAATAGGACTGCTTAGGATCACTTCGGGACCCTCTTTCTGATCCAGAAAATAAAATAGCATGATAGAGACCAATCCAACAGCATCCAAATCAATAGCTTTTCTAATAATAAACATGCAAATAGATTCTGGGGCTATGCCAGCGTTTCCTCGCTCAGGGCTCATCCGACAGTATTTAACATTGTGATAATTACCTCCTTAATTATGCATTACTTCAATGGAATTACTGATATAAACAAAAACCATTTGCCTGCATAAAGGACTGCTCGTTTGCTTCTGGTACAGTTGAGCAACGATCGGACACAGCAGTATTGACTTGGCATTTGCCTGCGTTGTAGGCAAATAAATGAGCAGCAAATTAATAATCCGTCTGCCGTTTTCTGGACTCCTTCTACTTTGGAAAATATGAAAGTCTGAATGCGCTTTAATGACGTGCGGCTCTGTCGTACTCATCAGTGAAGCCGACATCCTGAGTGATTTTGGTCAGGGAAGCCGCCCCGGAGGGGGGGGCAGGAGGTCTGGTAGTGGGAGCTCAGAGGAGAATATCAGCAGGGTGAATAAACATGCAGTCATCTTTGTTTCTCCAGGAGCAGCCCTTCATCCTGAACTTCTGCTGCCATTTGCTGCGAGTCTGAGCAGAACTCGGCTCCCCCGACACACCTCGCATTAGTGTGACATCCCGCTCTGCTTGACAGCCGTGCGCTGTTTGTTCTTTCTGCTGTGTGTGAGCGTGTGTGTGTGTGTGTGTGTGTGTGTGTGCATGCGTGCTGCACTGACATGCTGCTGACAGAGGGTTTGTCAGTCTCCATCATTCAGAAGGGTTTGCATTAAGACAGGCGCCTGAAGCGTTTGGGGGAAGTTGTCATCACGGCGGGGTCACCGTGTGCCGCAGCAGCAGAGGCTGCGGGCTCTCACGGCGAGAAGGCCACACGCTGGGGTAGGTGACAGTCTTTGAGGAAGATCAGTTGGCTGCTCGGTAAAGATTGCTACTTATATTTGAAGCTGAATGCACCTTTTGCACACTTTGAAATCTAAAATCTTCAAAGATAATTTTTTGCTTTGATTTGGGGGACTGGAGATTTAATC
>BJFM01001275.1:0-14602 GCA_016586285.1 Arothron firmamentum
AAAGATTATGTGTGTATGTGTGTATAAATTTCACTGGCCTTAATGTAAGACTGTTATGTCGCCACCAGTAGATCAACTCCTCCTCTCATCTGTTCCTAAAGGAGTCGAGTTTCAAATGTGTCAAAAGTATAAAAAAGAAAATGAAAAGTTCAGTAATTCATAAACTATTAGGCTCCTTCAAGAAAATACAAAAAGTAAAATTCTTGCACATAAATACCAATTATCAGCAGACATTTCATTAGTGTGTTATTCTCCTTATTTTATTAAACTATAACAGTTATCATTATTAGGGAATCATTTAATTCTAGACAATAATCAGCCAAGTAAATAAACCTGTTTCATTTATATTCTAACATTTTCTCATATTTGTCCATCCATCCATTCTCTTCCGCTTATCCGTGGTCGGGTCGCGGGGGCAGCAGCCTCAGCAGGGAGGCCCAGACTTCCCTCACCCCGGCTACTTCGTCCAGCTCCTCCGGGGGGATCCCCAGGCATTCCCAGGCCAGCCGAGAGACATAGTCTCTCCAGCATGTCCTGGTTCTTCCCGGGGGTTGCCTAACGGTGGGACGTGCCCTGAACACCTCACCAGGGAGGTGCCCGGGAGGCATCCTAATTAGATGCCCGAGCCACCTTATCTGACTCCTCTCGACGCGGAAGAGCAGCGGCTCTACTCCGAGCTCCTCCCGGATGGCACAGCTTCTCACCCTATCTCTAAGGGAGAGCCCAGCCACCCTGCGAAGGAAGCTCATTTCGGCCGCTTGTACCCGCGATCTTGTTCTTTCGCTCACGACCCAAAGCTCATGACCATAGGTGAGGGTAGGAACGAAGATCAACCGGTAAATCGAGAGCTTCGCCTTTCGGCTCAGCTCTCTCTTCACCGCAACGGACTGGTGCAGAGTCCGCATTACCGCAGACGCTGCACCGATCCGCCTGTCGATCTCCCGCTCCATCCTTCCCTCACTCGAGAACAAGACCCTGAGGTACTTAAACTCCTCCATTTTGGGAAGGGTCCCCTCGCCGACCTGGAGAAGACACTCCACCTTTTTCCGGTCAAGAACCATGGCCTCAGATTTGGAGGTGCTGATTCCCATCCCGGTCGCTTCACATTCGGCAGCGAACCGATCCAGCGAGAGCTGAAGGTCACGGACTGACGAAGCCAACAGGACCACATCTTTCTCATATTTGTCTCAAATTAAACAATTCATCACTGTTCTATGAAGGGGAGAGCAAATGAGTGTTTTGTCCCTTCCTGAAAAAGGCTGGGACTCTGAAAATAAAATGAGCCAGCATTGCATGAGGAGGAGTCTCCGGCTCATCCCTCGGGGGAGCCAGCTAGCTCCACCTCCTAAAGATGAGAACCACTTCCTGTTCACTTCTGATAGTCAGAAAGTGAACATCCGTTCTCGCTACCCCGAGCTGACAGCTCAGCTACAGGCCCAATGTATAGATGTGTAGTGTGAGCCACACCCTAAAACTCCAAGGTCCAAAATTAACCAACAACAAATGAAAATAGTTTCCTCGAAATCGCTTTAAATGAAGTTCACCAATGAGGTTACATAAATATGGAAACATGAAAGACGAAAATTTAATATTTCTAGGCCTTTCTTTGTTCACCAACACTCCAGCATACATACACATGTGTGTATATGTGTTTATGCTTCAACACCATGCGGTCCTTCTAGACCGCACCTCAAATTCTTTGTCTCAGCATAGACCTATATGGTGTTTTTTTCACAACCAGGACCACCCTTAGGTCCTCTTCAAGCTTCAGACAAAATCTCAATCAATCTGAGGTACAAACCAATTTTCTTCTTTTTCTCCTTTCTTTCTTAGAATTTCAATTAATTACACAAAACTTTCTGCCTCCCCCCTTTTTCTTTTTTGTTTTCTCTTTTTTTTCTAACAACAAACTATGAGAAGATCCCTGAAAGATCAATTTCACAAGAATAAACAGAGAGAGAGAGAGAGAGGGAGAGAGAGAGAGACAGGAAGGAATGGGTTACACAGCTGCACAACCAGCGCTCAGACACACACAAATACACACAGACAAGCTACAGAATCAGATTTATTACTATTAGGATATCCCCGGCGCCGCTTGCCGTAAAACGACAGTTTTCCGCGACTCCCCGCTCTAAATTTACGACCCTGAAAAATGGGTACCTGATCGAAAAAATTTCTTCAAGCACACTCGTCAGCCATACCCGAGAGGGCATTCACAATCAAGTATTAATCCCAAACTTTCCAGCCACAAAAGAGACTGGCCTGAGTACTCCCACGGGGCACACAGGACTTTGGGCCAACTGTTTCGAATTCGCGGCTGATAAACTATATCAACATTACTTGGCCAAAACACGACACAGTCTTAGTGCCCGCACGCTCAGTCACCAATTCTGTGCATAACACAGTGTACAGGCCGAATAAGATAAATCCAGAATCAGCTTTCGTTTTTTAGCAGAAATGAGCAGTGCAATAAAACTCATGGTCTGTCTCTCCCCCAGGGCCACTACTTCAGTCTTCAACATAACAAAAAGGTCAAATCGAAAAATTTTAGAAGAAGTATTCCCCAACATCAACACCAGAATATACGCCCACACTAAGGACTTTACGGTGTGTCTAAATTACTTCCCCAAAAGCTTACCAGCACCCCAATTTATAAAAAGTGTTCACTTTACTTGCCAGCTTGGAGTGGGAGTTGGTCCGAGGAAGCAGATGGAGAAGAAGACAGCCACAACCGATCCTGTTCGTGACGCCAAATTTCTGGTGAATTTCTTCTGCTGATGGCCAAGATGTGTTGATGAGGAAGGAATCTTCACAGACACCGACTTGGGTTGAATAGATGTTTATTTGGAGAGAACAAATCGGGTCAAACCGGGCGCTGCAGTCTGCCCGCGGGAGGTCTCGTGGTCCTGATGGTGCAGATCTCCACCCAGCTTACTCCAGTTGCAGCCTTATATACCACTGAGTAAACACATTCCTTTCTGAACTCAAGCCTATATATGGTATGGACATTCTTCTCTGAGCTCCACATATACATGATATAGGGTCTAGTTGTTGTTGAAAGGAAGAAAGGAGAAGAGCTCAACCATATATGGTATAGAGCCCATATCAGATCCAGACATCAGGAGAAATTGAACACCCTGCACACAGCTCTGGAATGTCTGTAAGCAGGTCGAGGTCTTACAGATTTCTATGGCCTGCACAGAATGAATACATTGCTGGAAAACAAGCTGAACTCTTACAGAGTTACAGAGAATAGATACATAGCTTCAGATACTACAGTACCCTTCCTGGGAGCACCAAGGGAGGTCCATCCTGGGTCCTCGGAGCTAGCCAGGCGGTAGCCCGGGCTGTGATCGCCCGGCAGCACCCTTCCTGGGGGTACCAAGGGAGACCTAGCCTGGGTCCCCGGAGATAGCCAGGCGCTATCCCGGGCTTTCACTGCCCGGCAGCACCCTTGCTAGGGGCACCGAGCTGGCGACCAACTGGCTCACCAGAGCTAGCCAGGCGCCAGCCCGATCTCGGCCTGCCCGGCAGCACCCTTCCTGGGGGCACCAAAGGACCTCCGGCCTGTCTCCCCGGAGCTAGCCAGGCGCTAGCCCGGGCTCTGCCTGCACGAGAGCATCCTTCCTGGTGGGCATGAGGGGAGCTCCAGCCTGGCTCCCCGGAGCTTGCCAGGCGCAAGCCCGTTCTCTGCCTGCACGATAGCACCCTTCCTGGGGGGCACGAGGGGAGCTCCAGCCTGGCTCCCCGGAGCTTGCCATGCGCAAGCCTGTTCTCTGCCCGCACAAGAGCCTCCTTCCTGGGGGGCACAAGGGGAGCTCCAACTTGGGTCCCCGGAACTAGCCAGGCGCTACCCTGGGGTCTGCCCGCTCCTGAGCACCCGTCCTGGAGCACTGGGCTGGCCCCGTCCCTGCCCTGGTCCCCGCAGACAGCCCCCAGCCTGGTTCCCCAGAGCTAGCCCGGCGCTAGCACAGGCTCTGCCCTCCCGGCAGCACCCTTCCTAGGGGCAATGAGCTGGCTCCAGCCTGGATCCCTGGAACTAGCCAAGCACTAGTGCTCTGCCTTCCCGTTAGCACCAATCCTGAGGGCACCAGGGGAGACACAGCCCGGGTCTCCGGAGTTAGCCCCAGCTGCCAGGCTGCACTTTGCTCGCCTGACAGCACGATTCCTGGGGGGCACCAGGGGAGCTCCAGTCAGGGTCCCCGGAGCAAGCCAGGTGCTAGCCCGGGCTTTTCCCGCCCGTGAGCACCCGTCCTGGAGCACCAGGCTGGCCCCGTCCCTGTTGGGTCCCCAGAGCCAGCCTCAAGCTTTCTGCTGCACGTTGCCTGCCCGGCAGCACCCTTCCTGCGGGTGCCAAGGGAGACCCAGCCTGGGTCCTCGGAGATAGCCAGGAGCTAGCTCGAGCTGTGACCGCCCGACAGCACCCTTCTTTGCGGCACCAGGGGAGATTCAGCCTGGGTCCCCGGAACTAGCCAGTCGCTAGACTGGGCTCTGCCCACCCGGCAGCACCCTTCCTGGGGGCAACGAGCTGGGTCCAGCCAGAGACTCTGACGGGCAGAGTCCGGGATAGCCCCGGGTACCGAGGCTGGGTCTACCCTGGTGCCCCAGGAAAGGTGCTGCCGGGCGGGCAGAGCCCGGGCTATCGCGTGGCTAGCTCCGGGCAGCGAGGTTGGAGCCAGCCCTGTGCCCCATTAAGGGTGCTGCCGAGCAGGCAGAGCCCTCGCTAGAGCCTGGCTACCTCTGGTGAGTAAAGCTGTAGCCAGCCTGGTGCTCCTAGGAGAGGGTACTGCCGGGTGGGCAAAGCCCGAAATAGCGCCTGGCTAGCTCCGGGGACCCAGGCTGGGTCTCCCTTGGTGCCCCAAGGAAGGGTGCTGCAGGACGGGCAGAACCCAGGCTAGCGCCTGGCTACCTCCAGCGACCCAGGTTGGCGCTCCCCTGGTGCCCCCAGGAAGGATGCTCTCGTGCGGGCAGTGCCCTGGCTAGCGCCTGGCTCGCTCTGGTGAGCCAGGATTTAGCCAGTGCGGTGCCCCTAGGAAGGGTGCTGCCGGGCAGGCAAAGCCCGGGATAGCGCCTGGCTAGCTCAAGGGACCCAGGCTGAGTCTCTCTTGGTGCTCCCAGAAATGTTGCTGCCGGGCAGGCAAAGGGCCTGGCAGCTGGGTGCTAGGTTCAGAGAGCCTGTCTGGAGCTCCCCTGCTGCCCCCAGAAAGGATGCTCTCGTGCGGGCAGAGCCCGGGCTAGCCCCGGGGACCCAGGCTGGGTCTACCCTGGTGCCCAAGGAAAGGTACTGCCGGTCGGGCAAAGTGCCTGGCAGCTGTGTGCTAGGTTCAGAGAGCCTGTCTGGAGTTCCCCTGGTGCCCCCAGAAAGGATGCTCTCGTGCCGGCAGTGCCCGGGCTAGCGCCTGGCTAGCTCCGGGGAGCCAGGCTGGAGCAAGCACGGTGCCCCATTCAGGGTGCTGCCGGGCAGGCAGAGACTGGGCTAGCGCCTGGCTAGCTCTGGTGAGCCAGGCTGTAGCCAGCCCAGTGCCCCGAAGAAGGGTCCTGCCGGGCAGGCAACGCCCAGGATAGTGCCTGGCTAGCTCCGGGGACCCAGGCTGGGTCTCCCTTGGTGCTCCAAGAAATGGTGCTGCTGGGCGGGCAAAGTGCCTGGCAGCTGGGTGCTAGGTTCAGAGAGCCTGTCTGGAGCTCCCCTGCTGCCCCCAGAAAGGATGCTCTCATGCGGGCAGAGCCCGGGCTAGCCCCGGGAACCCAGGCTGGGTCTACCCTGGTGCCCAAGGAAAGGTACTGCCGGTCGGGCAAAGTGCCTGGCAGCTGGGTGCTAGGTTCAGAGAGCCTGTCTAGCACCTGGCTAGCTCTGGTGAGCCAGGCTGTAGCCAGCCCGGTGCCCCGAAGAAGGGTCCTGCTGGGCAGGCAAAGCCCGGGATAGTGCCTGGCTAGCTCCGGGGACCCAGGCTGGGTCTCCCTTGGTGCCCCCAGGAAGGGTGCTGCCGGGCGGGCAGAACCCAGGCTAGCGCCTGGCTAGCTCCAGGGACCCAGGCTGAAGCTCCGCTGGTGCCCCCAGGAAGGATGCTCTCGTGCGGGCAGAGCCCGGGCTAGCGCCTGGCTAGCTCCGGGGAGCCAGGCTGGAGGTCCCCTGGTTCCGCAAAGAAGGGTGCTGCCGGGCAGCAAATGTGCAGCCTGACACGTGGGGGCCAGCACCGGGGACCCAGCAGGGCCAGGGCTCCACTCGTGCCGCCAGGAGGGGTGCTGCCGGGCGGTCACAACCCGGGCAAGCCCCTGGCTATCTCCAAGGATGGGTTTCCCTTGGTGCCCCCAGGAAGGGTGCTGCCGGGCGGGCCAAGTGCCACCTGGCAGCTGGGACCCAGCTGGGTCTCCCCTGGTGCTCCCAGGAAGGGTGCTTTCGGTTGGGCAGAGCCCGGCCCATGCCTGGCTAGCTCCGGGGAACCAGTCTGGGTCTCCCTTGGTGCCCCATGGAAGGGTGCTGCCGGGCGTGCAGAACCCGGGCTGGCGCCTGGCTATCTCCGGGGACCAAGACTGGGATTCCCTTGGTGCCCCGAGGAAGGGTGCTGTCGGGTGGGCAGAGCCCGGGCTTGGGCCTGGCTAGTTCCGGGGACCCAGGCTGGAGCTCCCCTCATACCCCTCCAGGAAGGGTGCTGTTGGGCAGGCAAAGTGCACCCTGGCTGGTGGGGGCTAGCTCTGGAGACCCGCGCAGGGGGTCCAGCAGGTGGGTTAAGTGCAGCCTGGCAACTGTGAGTGGGCTCCAGGTAGCCGGGCTGGGTCTCCCCTGTTGCTCCCAGGAAGGATGCTGTTGGTTGGGTGGAGCCCGGGCTCATGCCTGGCTAGCTCCGTGGATGCAGTCTGGGTCTCCCTTGGTGCCCCCAGGAAGGGTGCTGCCGGTTGGGTAGAGCATGGGCTACTGCCTGGCTAGCTCCGGGGAACCAGGCTGGAGCTCCCCTGGTGCCCCCAGGAAGGGTGCTGCCAGGCGTGCAATGTAGAGCAGGGTTTTGGGAACTAGCTCCGTTGAGAGAGGCGGGAGGGGGCCAGCCCACTGCCCAATGTCGGGTGCTCTCGGGCAGGCAACGTGCAGCTGAGCAGCTGGGGACCAGCTCTGGGTACTTTGCATGGCCGGGGCTAGCCTGGTGCCTGTAGGAAGGGTGCTCTCGTGTGGTCAGAGCCCGGGCTAGCACCTTGCCAGCTCCAGAGAGCCAGGCTGGGGCGCCGTGCTAAATGCAGCTTGGCAGCTGGGGGCTGGTGACGGGGAACCGGGTTGGAGCTCCCCTAGTGCCCTCAGGAAGGGAGCTGTTGGGCAGGCTAAGTTCAGCCTGGCAGCTGGGGTCCAGCTCCGGGGACCTAGCAGGGCCGGGGCTAGCCTGTTGCCCCCAGGACGGGTGCTCTTGGGCTGTCAGAGCCCGGGCTAGCGCCTGGCTAGTTCCGGAAACCCAGGCTGGAGCCAGCCCGGTGCCACCTGGATGGGTGCTGGCGGGAAGGCAGAGCCCGAGCTAGCGCCTCGATATCTCCGGGGACCCAAGCAGGAGCTCCCTTCTTGCCCCCAAGGAATTGTGATCTCGGGCAGGCAAAGTGCCTGGCCGCTGTGGGCTAGGTCCAGAGACCTGGGCTGGAGCCAGCCCGGTGCCCCTAGGAATTGTGCTGCCCGGTGGACAGAGCACGGGCTAGCGCCTGGCTAGCTTCGGGGACCTAGGCTGTTGCCAGCCTGTTGCCCCAAGGATGGGTGCTTCTTGGAAGGCAGAGCCCAGGCTAGTGCCTGGATATCTCCGGGGACCCAGGCAGGAGCTCCCCTCGTGCCCCCCAGGAAGTGTGTTCTCGAGCAGGCGGGACAGGGGCTAGCGCCTGTTTAGCTCCAAGGCCCCAGGCTGGGACTCCGCTGGTGCCTCCAGGAAGGGTGCAGCCGGGTGGGCAAAGCGCTTGGCAGCTAGGGGTTAGGTCCAGAGACCCGGGCTGTAGCCAGCCCGGTGCCCCGAGGAAGAGTGTTGCCGGGCGGGCAGAACCCGGGCTAGCGCCTGGCTATCTCCGGGGACCAAGACTGGGTTTCCCTTGGTGCCCCCAGGAAGGGTGCTGCCAGGAGGGCAGAGCCTGGGTTAGCACGTGGCTAGCTCCGGGGTTACAGGCTGGGTCTCCCCTGGTGCCCCAGGAAAAGAGTATTGCCGGGCGGGAAAAGTACCTGACAGCTGGGGGCTAGGTCCGTGGACCCAGGCTGGGACTCCCCTGGTGCCCCCAGGAAGAGTGCTGCCAGTTGGGCAGAGCCCGGGCTAGCGCCTGACAATCTCCGGGGAGCCATGCTGTGGCTCCCCTGATAACCCCAGGAAATGGTGCTGCCAGGCAGGTAGAGCTCGTGCTAGCGCCTGGCTAGCCCTGGGGACCCATGCTGGAGCCAGCCCGGAGCCCCTAAGAAAGGTGCTGCCCGGCGGGAAGAGACCGGGCTAGAGCCTGGCTAGCTCCGGGGAGCCATGTTAGAGCCAGCCCGCTGCCCCCAGGAAGGGTGCTGCCGGGCAGGCAGAGTCATCGCTAGCGCCTGGCTAGCACCAGGGACCCAGGCTGGAGCCACCCCGGGGCCCCTAAGAAGGGTGCTGCAGGGCGGGCAGAGACCGGGCTAGTGTCTGGCTAGCTCCGAGGAGCCATGCTGTGGCTCCCCTGGTGCCCAAAGGAAATGGTGATCTTGGCCATGCTAAGTGCAGCCTGGCAGCTGAGGGCTGGCTTGGGGAACCTAGGCTGGGTCTCCCCTGGTGCCCCAAGGATGGTGCTGCCGGGCGTGCTGAGCCCGGGCTAGCACCGGGCAATTTCAGGGAACTCCGGCTGCAGTCCTCCCGGTGCCCCCAGGAAGGGTTCTGCCGGTCGGGGAGTGCACCAGCTAGAGCCTGGCTAGCTCCGGGGACCCAACCTGGGTCTCCCCTGGTGCCCACAGGAAGGGTGCTGCCGGTTGGGCAGAGCCTGGGCTACCACCTGGCTGCCTCCGGGGAGCCAGGCTGGATGCCAGCTCGGTGCCCCTAGGAAGGGTAGTGTTGGGCGGCAGCTGGTGGCTAGCTTTGGAGACCCAGGCTGGGGCTCCGTCAGGTGAGCTAAGTGCAGCCTGGCATCTGGGGGTTGGCTCCTGGGAGCCGGGCTGGAGCTCCCCTGGTGCACCCAGGAAAAGTGCTGCAAGGCGGGCAAAGTACCTGGCAGCTGGGGCCTAGGACCGGAGACACGGGCTGGAGCCAGCCTAGTGCCCCTCGGAATTGTGCTGCCAGGCGGGCAGAGCACGGGCTAGTGCCTGGCTAGCTACGGTTGCCCAGGCTGTGGCTCCTCTCGCGCCCCATGAAATGGTGTTGGGCAGGCTAGGTGCAGCCTGGCAGATTGCGGCTGGCTGCAGGGACCCGGGCTGGGTCTCCGCTGGTGGGCCCAGGAAGGGTGCTCTTAGGCGGGCAGGGGCTAGCGACTGGCTAGCTCCAGCGACCCAGGCTGGAGCCAGCCCAGTGCCCCTAGAAAGTGTGCTGCAGGGCAGGTCGAGACCAGGTTAGCGCCTGGCTCGCTCCGAGGAGCCATGCTGTGGCTCCCCTGGTGCCCCTAGGAAGGGTGCTGCTGGGCGGGCAGAGACTGGGCAAGCTCCTGACTATTTTCGGGAACTCAGGCTGGAGCCATCCCGGTGCCCCTAGGAATTGTGCTGCCGGGCAGGCACAGCCCGGGCTAGCGCCTGGCTAGCTCCGAGGAGCCATGCTGTGGCTCACCTGGTGTCCCCAGGAAATGGTGTAGTCGGCCAGGCTAAGTGCAGCCTGGCAGCTGGGGGCTGGCTCTTGGAACCAAGGCTGGTTCTCCCCTTGTGCCCGTCGGTAGAGTGTTCTCGGGCGGGCACGGCAGTGGCTAGCATCAGGCTAGCTCCAAGGACCCAGGCTGGGTCTCCCCTGGTGTCCCCACAAAGGGTGCTTCCAGGCGTGCAGAGCCCGGGCTAGCGCCTTGCTACTTCCCGGAACCCAGGCTGGGTCTCCCCTGGTGCCCCCAGGAATTGTGCTGCTGGGCGGGCCGAGCCTGTGTTAGTGCCTGGCTAGCTCCGTGTACCCAGGCTGGAGCCAGCCCCGTGCACCGAGGAAGGGTGCTGCCGGGCGGACAGAGCCAGGGCTAGCTCCTGGTTAGCTCCGGAAACCAAGGCTGGATCTCCCTAGGTGCCACCAGGAAGAGTGCTGCCGGGCGGGCAAAGTGCCTGGGCTAGCGCCTGGCTTGCTCTGGGGACCCAGGCTGGGTATCCCCTGGTGCCCCTAGGAAGGGTGCTCCAGGGCGGGCAGAGCCCGAGCTATCTCCTGGCTATTTCCGGGAACCAAGGTTGGAGCCAGCCTGGTGCTCCTAGGAATTGTGCTGTCGGGCAGGCAGAGCTCGGGCTATTGCGTGGCTAACTCCGGGGACCCAGGCCGGGACTCCCCTGGTGCCCCCAGGAAGAGTGGTGCCGGGCGGGCAAAGTACCTGGCAGCTGGGGGCTAGGTCCGGAGACCCAGGCTGAAGCCAGCCCGGTGCTCCTAGGAATTGTGCTGCCAGGCGGGCAGAGCACGGGCTAGCGCCTGGCTAGCTCCAGTTGCCCAGGCTGTGGCTCCCCTCGTGCCCCCAGGAAATGGTGATGTTGGGCAGGCTAGGTGCAGCCTGGCAGATTGCGGCTGGCTCCGGGGCCCGGGCTGGGTCTCCGCTGGTGGGCCCAGGAAGGGTGCTCTTAGGGGGGCAGGGGCTAGCGACTGGCTAGCTCCGGTGACCCAGGCTGGGTCACCCCTTGTGCCACTAGGAAGGGTGCTGCCGGGCAGGTAGAGCCCGTGATAGCGCCTGGCTAGCTCCAGGGAACCAGGCTGGAGCAAGCCCGGAGCCCCTAGGAAGGGTGCTGCAGGGCAGGTAGGGACCAGGCTAACGCCTGGCTGGCTCCGAAGAGCCATGCTGTGGCTCCCCTGATGCCCCTAGGAGGGGTGCTGCCGGGCGGGCAGAGACCGGGCAAGCTCCTGACTATTTTCGGGAACTCAGGCTGGAGCCATCCCGGTGCCCCTAGGAATTGTGCTACCGGGCTATCTCCTGGCTATTTCCGGGAACCCAGGTTGGAGCCAGCCCGGTGCTCCTAGGAATTGTGCTATCGGGCAGGCAGAGCTTGGGCTAACGCGTGAAGGGTGCTCCTGGGCGGGCAGAGCCCGAGCTAGCTCCTGGCGATTTCCGGAAACCCAGTTTGGAGCCAGCCCGCTGCCCCTAGGAATTGTGCTGTCGGGCAGGCAGAGCCCGGGCTAACGCGTGGCTAACTCCGGCGACCCAGGCCGGGACTCCCCTGGTGCCCCCAGGAAGGGTGCTGCCGGGCGGGCAGAGCGCCGCTAGAATCTGGCTAGCTTCGGGGACCCAGGCTGGGTCTCCTCCGGTGCCTGCAGGAAGGGTGCTGCCAGTTGGGCATAGCCTGGGCTAGCGCCTGACAATCTCCGGGGAGCCATGCTGTCACTCCCCTGGTGCCCCCAGGAAGGGGGCTGCCGGGTGGGCAGAGCCCGAGCTAGCTCCTGTCTACTTCCGCGAACCCAGGCTGGAGCCAGCCCGGTGCCCCTAGGAATTGTGCTGCCGGGAACGCAAAGCCCGGGCAAGCGCCTGACAATCTCCGGGAAGCCATGCTGTGGCTCTCCTGGTGCCCCCAGGAAATGGTGCTGCCAGGCGGGTAGAGCTCGTGCTAGCGCCTGGCTAGCTCCAGGGACCCAGGCTGGAGCCAGCCCAGAGCCCCGAGGAAGGGTGCTGCAGGGCGTGCATAGACTGGGCTATTGTCTGGCTAGCTCAGGCTAAGTGCAGCCTGGCAGCTGGGGGCTGGCTCCTGGAACCCAGGCTGGGTCTCCCCTGGTGCCCGCAGGAAGGGTGCTGCCTGTTGGGCAGAGCCCAGGCTAGCGCATGGCTAGCTCCGGGGACCCAGGCTGGGTCTCCCTTGGTGCCCCCAGGATGGGTGTTGCCGGTTGGGCTGAGCCTGGGCTACCACATGGCTACCTACGGGGAGCCAAGCTGGAACCAGCTCGGTGCACCTGGGAAGGGTAGTGTTGGGCGGCAGCTGGGGGCTAGCTATGGAGACCCAGGGTGGGGCTCCATTAGGCAAGCTAAGTACAGCCTGGCATCTGGGGGCTGGCTCTGGGGAGCCAGGCAGGGTCTACCCTGGTGCCCCGAGGAAATGGTGCTGCCGGGCGGGCAGAGCCCGGGCTAGCGCATGGCTAGCTCCGGGGACCCAGGCTGGGTCTCCCCTTGTCCGCCAAGGAAGGGTGCTGTCGGGCGGGTAGAGCTCGTGTTAGTGCGTGGCAATCTCTGGGGACCATGGCTGGAGCCTCCCTGGTGCCCCCAGAAAGGGTGCTGCCGGGCGTGCGGAGCCCGGGTTAGCGCCTGGCTATTTCCGGCGGAGCTCCAGCCTGGCTCCCCGGAGCTACCCCGGGCTCTGCCCGCCCGAGAGCACCCATTCTGGGGGCACCAGGCTAACCCCTGCTGGGTCCCCGGAGCTGGCCCCCAGCTGCCCGGCAGCACTTTGCCCGCCCAGGAGCATCTGTCCTGGGGTACTGGGATGGTACCTGCCCTTCTGGGTCCCCGCAGCCATCCCCCAGCTCCATGCTGCACCTTGCTCGCCTTACCTCACTCTTCCTGGGGGCACCAGGGGAGCTCCATCCCGGTTCCCCGGAGCCAACCCCCAGATGACAGGCTTCACTTAACTCGCCTGACGGAGCCCGAGCCTAGGTCTTCATAGTTAGCTCCCAGCTGTCGGGCTGCACTTTTATCAACCACCAGCACCCTTCCCAGGGGCACCGAGCTGGCTCCAGCGTGGCTCCCCGGAGCTAGCCAGGCGCTAGCCCGGGCTCTGCCTGCCCGGCAGGACCCTTCCTCGGGGCACCGGGCGGGCTCCAGTCTGGGTCCCCAGAGCTAGCCAGGCACTAGCCCGAGCTCTGCCCACCTGGCAGCACCCTTCCTGGGGGAACCGGGCTGGCTCCGGCCCAGGTCTCCGGATCTAGCCCCCAGCTACAAGGCTGCACTTTGCCCGCACGACAGCACCTTTCCTGGGGGGAATGAGGGGAGCTCCAGCCTGGGTCCTCGGAGATAGCAAGGCGCTAGCCCTGGCGCTGCCCACCCGGCAGCACCCTTCCTGGGGGCACCAGGGGAAACCTAGCCTGGGTCCCAGGAGCTAGCCAGGTGCTAGCCCGGGCTGTTGCCCACCCGGCAGCACCCTTCCTGGGGGCACCTGCCTGGCTCCGGCCCGGGTCTCCGGAGCTGGCCCCCAGCTGCCAGGCTGCACATTGCCTGCCCGACAGCACCTTTCCTGAGGGGCACGAGGGGAGCTCCAGCCTCAGTCCCCGGAGCTAGCCAGGCGCTAGCCCAGGCTCTGCCCGCCCTGCAGCACCCTTCCTGGGGGCACCAGGGGAGACCCAGCCCGGTTCCTCAGAGCCAGCTCCCAGCTGCCAGGCTGAACTTAGCCCGCCGGACGGAGCCCCAGCGCGGGTCTCCAGAGCCACCCCCCCTGCTGCCAGTCGGCACTTTGCACGCCCGCCAGCATACTTCCTGGGGGGCACGAGGCGAGAACCTGCCAGCATCCCCAGAGCTAGCCAGGCGGTAGCCCGGGCTCTGCCCGCCCGGCAGCACCCTTCCTGGTGGCACCAAGGGAAACCCAGCCTTGTTCCCCGGAGATAGCCAGGCGCTTGACCTGCAGCACGCTTCCTTGGCTGACCAAGGGAGTTCAAACCTGGTTCCCCGAAGCTAGCCAGACGCTAGCCTGGGCTCTGCCCGCCCGGCAGCACCCTTCCTAGGCGAACCGGGCAGGCTCCTGCCTTGGCTCCCGGAAATAGCCAGGTGCTAGCCTGGGCTCTGCCCAATGGGCAGCACCTTTCCTTGGGGCACCGGGGGAGACCCAACCTGGGTCCTTGGAGCTAGCCAGATGCTAGCCCCTGCCCTTCCCGCCCGAGAGCACCCTACTTGGGGCCACCAGGGTAGACCCAGCCCTGGTCCCCAAAGACAGCTCCAGCTGCCGGGCCAACCACCAGAAGCTGCACTTAGCTCACCTGACAGAGCCCCAGTCTCCACAGCTAGCCCCCAGCTGCCGGGCTGCACTTTTACTGCCCAACAGCACCCTTCCTAGGGGCACCAGGCTGGCTGCAGCCTGGGTCCTTGGAGCTAGCAAGGCACAAGCCCGGGCTCTGCCCGCCCGGCAGCACCCTTCTTGGGGGCACCAGGGGAGACCCAGCCCGGTTCCCCAGAGCCAGCTCCCAGCTGCCAGGCGGCAGTTAGCCCCCCGGACGGAGCCCCAGCGCGGGACTCCAGAGCCACTCCTCCTGCTGCCAGTCTGCACTTTGCACGCCCGCCAGCATACTTCCTTGGGGGGCACAAGGCGAGAACCTGCCAGTGTCCCCAGAGCTAGCCAGGCGCTAGCCCGGGCTCTGCCCGCCCGGCAGCACCCTTCCTGGGGCCACCAAGGGAAACCCAGCCTTATTCCCCGGAGATAACCAGGCGCTTGACCTCTTAGCAGCACGCTTCTTTGGGGGACCAAGGGAGTTCCAACCTGGCTCCCGAAGCTAGCCAGGCGCTAGCCTGGGCTCTGCCCAAGCGGCAGCACGCTTCCGTGGGGCACCAAGGGAGACCCAGCGTGGGTCCCCGGAGC
>BJFM01001276.1:2920-13526 GCA_016586285.1 Arothron firmamentum
AGTTTTACACCCATTCAAGGCTCAGTAGTTGCCTTTTACGGTGCTGCTGAAGGACATGGAGTCCCGCACTGGCTAAAGGGAACATTCTTCCTCATGCAGCTTCATCAGTTTCTGCAGTTTGATGTCAAACACAAGTCTGCCTGTTCGATTTAATGTTCCTTTATTCAGGTACATCAATAGATATCATTTCTGCGGTGACAGGTGATATTCTCTGACAAATAAAAAACAATTGTTTATTATTAACACCCATGTGACATTTCTTCCACATCACAGCTGCAGAGGTAGTGAAAAAGACTGAAATGGGAATACTGCACACTTCTCCTGATGTCTGGGAAAATAAACAGCTGGATCATTGGCCTGGACTTCACCACAAACTCACTAATAAGGGCCTAATTATTTCAAAATATGGCAGAAAAATCCTTTGATTTGTAAATGGAAACCGTTTACAAACTGGTTAGCTCTGAAAAAGTAGGTGATCAATAATGTACAATAAGGCACAGTTAGCTTCAAAGCAACCCAGCAGCAACAGGATGCCGATTTTTATTTTCGATCGTTATTAATAAACAGCAGATAACGATAATAGTTGCCCAAAGACGTTGCAAGTGTCTCAGCTCTCCTGATTAACTTTTAAATGAGGACGGCCTTAATTTGATTAAGGGAGAAATCATCCGGTCATCCTCTCAGGCCGTTCAACGCTAAACTTTAATGAATTCGTTAACAAGCAAAGAATGTTCATTTTCCTAAAATACGTCATTCCAGTGTTGATCCCACACATCAGAAGAACACTGTCCAGTATTTGTATTCATTTTCTAAAATGACAGTCATATTTTTAACAGAAAATATTGTATTTAGTAACTACATAAATATTACTTTATGGTTAAATCTCAACATTAACCCAATAATCTACAGTGGACAAAAACAAACAAAAAAAACAAACAAAACAAAACCCTGAAATGCTAAAGCAATATAACTAATAAGGCTATTGGTGCATCTAAAATTCAATATCCCTATTTTTCTTAAATAAACCTTATCTCAATCGGGGGGACACAAAAAAAAAAGCAAAATCAGGACTAATTAAGCATCAGCTTTTTCTTAACATAAAAGGATAAAAGGTCAGCGTGTGGGGTAGTGACTAGCCTCCATTAGGAGTGCAATCGTGGAAAATAGCTAACCATGAAAAAATAAAGTGTTTATCACATTTTTACAGACTTAAAAGCATGTCTAGTAATTTATAAATGCAACAAATCTAAAAATAAAAAAACAGATCTGATTTTCCTCTCACCTTTGACCCAGCTAAACAGCACTAATGAGAGAGAGAGGGAGAGAGAGAGAGAGAGAGAGAGAGAGAGAGAGAGAGAGAGAGAGAGAGCACAATGGGTGATTAATGTTACTTGTCAATAAATAATCAACATTTGAAATTCTGCTTTTGACCCTTCGGAGCTGAGTTTGGTCTGTGCAGTCACCAGCAGGGGGCAGTGTGACACGATTGTCCTGCAGCCTCTCGTTAAGGTTCCTGATAACAGACTAGAGGACAAAGATCTGGACATTCCCGTGGAAGATTCTCGGCCATGAACAAACAAAAGAAATATAGTCAAATATCAACCGGAAATGCTGGTGAGCAAAGACAAAAGCAAGAAAACATAATGCTGCATCGTCGCCTTCAGAATCAGCAGTTTCATTTGGTCCGTTCTCACAGTTACACATTCAGTTCTTAAAAGCGTGGACAAACAATAAGGACAATCAATAGATACCTGCTTTCACCGGTATATTTATGTATGCTTGGCTTTAGGACACCGTCTGCTGCCAAAGCTTTGGTGAAAACAGGAAGACAGCACTTATATGTGTCACGGAACATACAACAACAGTAGCGGTGTGTGTAGATTAGGTCACACGCCACATGGATGGATTCAGCATTCAGCAGTTCATATTTCATAAAGTGCCACCAGGTGAGTGCGGACGTCAGCCGAGCGAGGCTCCGCAGACGCTGCTTCATGCTGCAGCTCAGCAGGCGTGTTAGGAGACAAGTGAAGCGGGATTTTCTTACAGCTACACTATCAAGTACTCATTTTACACTTAAGGCAACATCTTAAAACTCACTGCCATGCTCTGCACACACACACACACACTTCCCATTGGCATTCTAATATATTGCTTGTGGGGCTCAAATGTACGAAAAACCTTCTCTACGCCGATGTTTTTTTGTTTTTTGGGGTTTTTTTGGTTGTTAATACCTCATTAAGGCGCACAGAGGAAACTGCATTCGACTGGAATTAAATCCGCTGAAGTGCAGCAGTTTTCATTAAGCTAGCAGTGAAACGCGGCCGTTTCACTTCCCGCGCGGCGAATTACAATGGAGGACTCGCGGCGGCGTTTTATGACGGATCGGAGGCCGTAAAGCAGAGATCAGAACGGGTATTCACCGCGCGGAGCCGCACCGCTCGGATGACCGCCAGCTGTGAACACATCTGCTCTTTATTTACAAGAGTGGGTGTTTTTGGGGCGCCCGATCGACGCATTAATGCGGCGCAAATTAAGATTTCACAGTAGCTAGCGCCGCGTTCTCGCTCCAAGCGCAGCGCAATCGGCAAAGTCGAGGGGCTTCCGCGGCGAACTTTCACAATTAACATCTGTCGGGTTCCCCTGGTACAGGTTATTTAGTCGCTCATTTTCACAGCTGAGGTCGGAACGTTGGCCACCTGTGCGCGCTGCGAGCGCGCCCCAGAGAATAGAAGTGGAAATGACTGCTTTGCGCAAACAAAGACATTAGTTGTGATTGTAGCTACATCGGAATGTTTTAACATTAAATAACGTAAAACCTTTGAAGCTGATTTAAATACATGGTCACATCTTTCTGTCCGACAGTTTAATATATTAACATTCAAGCAGTGTGTCTCTAAATATTTTGGTGCGCTAGCCTACTGCGTGATCTCGGTAAATCTGATATGAGGTGAACACAGTCGGTGCTATTTCGTTTTTCTCTTCCCGGTTGCGTTAAATGACCGTCGTTTGCATTGTTGCCGTTAGCGCGCGGCTCTTGTAGGAGCTTTCTGCGACACGGCGGTGGCTTTGGCAGTTTGTGTCCAGAAGTGCATAGGACCCTGAAGTGAGCGCGGTGGAACCAACAAAGACTGGCCCCTACCAGTTTGATCCCGGCGAAGGTGAAATTCCAAAACCGGTGGGAGAAAAAACGGGCTCTAGATGTTGGTTTCGTGCTGCGTGGGCTGCTCGTCGTTTGGACCTTCGGCCACCAGTTCCTGCGACGCCTGGGTCTCGCCGTCGGCCTCCTTCTTTTCCTGACCCTGGTCCGGGTCTTCTGTCTCGGTGCGTTTGTACATCTCCGCCCTCTTGCGCTCGCGCTCCAGCAGTCTGTAGTTGATGAAGTTTCCGACAAAGAGCCAGACGCTCGCCAGGATGACCACGGCGCCGCAGCAGAAATACATGTACTTGTAGTTCTTTGTGATGTCAACCAGCATTCCTGCAACAGCAGAAAGGAGATGTTCAGTTTTTAAGACGTTTTCTTTTAGATATAGGAGAGCGCTGTAGGCGACCGGTACCTGCTAGCGGCGGGCCGAGGAGAACCGGGCAGCACTCCACGATGGTGGTGAGTCCCACGGCGCTGGAGAACCTCTGAGCTCCCACCAGGTCCATCAGCGTCTCAAACAGCACCGAGCTGACCATGCCGAAAGCAAAGCCAAAAAAGATGGCATACACCACCAGGCCGGTGTAGCTGTCCACCAGCGGGCAGAGAATGTGGCACACGCCGTTGTAGAGCACGGCGAAGCTGAAGAAGTACTGGATCTTGGGCCGGACCCAGCGGGAGTTGGCCAGAAGCCCCATGGACGGCCTGGCGAACATGTCGACGAAAGCCAGAATGGAGAGCAGGAAGGCGGCCGAGTACTCGTCCACGCCCATGTCTTTGGCGTAGGCGGCCAGGAAGACAATCGGGGCGAAGAAGCCCAGAAACATGAAGACGTTTCCTGACAGGTAGATGAGGAAGCCGCGGTGCTTGAAGAGCGACAGGTCCAGGTACTTGTTCACCACCTGCCAGGGCGTTAGCTTCTCTTTCGTGGTGGTGGCGGCGGCGGCGGCTAACTCCTCCTTCTTGTCCCTGTTGGGTGGCGGTCCCAATGGCCTCATCAGAGAACCAGCCACACAGCAGTTCAGCAGCAGCCCGCCCAGGATGAGGAAGCTACCCCGCCAGCCGAACTGGTTGAAGAGATACTGGTTGAGAGGAGCCAGGGTGCTGAGGAACACCGGGCTGCCAGCCATGGCCAGCCCGTTAGCAATGGGGCGCTTTTTGTAGAAATATCTCCCTATCATGGTCAGCGCCGGCTGCAGGTTGAAGGCCAGTCCAAACCCTACAAGAAAACACGCACGAATATGAGAACACGTGTTAAAAAAAAAGTAGATTGAGTTCTACATCGCCCCCTAGGGGACAAAGGGGGCATATTTTCCAACAGTGAGAAGAGAAAGTGAAACTCTCCACAGATTGAAAGCAACAACATTATGATCTTAAACCTGCTCCTTTAGATTTAATCCCAGTAACTTATCTCCCACAGACTCGGCAGGGTTTCCAGAGACTCACCGCCGATGACGCCGATGCACAGGTAAAGCTGCAGGACGCTGGAGCAGAAGGAAGCTAAGATCATCCCCAGGGAGCACAGGCAGCCGCCGATCATGACGATGGGCCTGCAGCCGTAGGTGTTGACCAGTACACTGCTGATGGGACCTGGGGGGGGGGGGGGATAAAAGATGAAACTTTAGGATCTTTGGGTTTTCAGAAGAGATCAAGTTCCCTCTGAGTGCATGAAGAACCTCCAGCAGCATCAGCAGGAATCCAGCTTCTATTAATAAAAGAGCCCGAGTGCCTCAATTATTAAAGACCGTCCTCCACTCTGCTTTCTCCAGTTTCTATCATATTGTTTAGTGTTTTTCACCAGGACAAACTCAAGAGTTTTCGGGTTCAATAAAACGTCTTCAAGCTAATCGGCTTGCGGAGAAAACCCCCGTTTAACCTCATCAGACGTGAAAGCAAAGGTCAGCTGTAATAGTTTTAACCGAGCTCTGCGAGAAACAGTGCATCCACAATGGCGCCCCCTAGGGGGCATTACGCATGCTGATAGTTGTACCCGTAAAAGAAAACAAAACCAAAACAATGAAAAAAACAGCTGCACATGCTAATGCTGTCCATAGCTCATGTAGAATCATGAACAGCCTTTTGTCATGATGACATAAAAACCGGTTTCATGATGAACCAACACTATTTTCAGCGTTTATTATTATTTTCCGCCTCCGGTGAAGTAGGCCATTCTCCTGAGATGACTCATGGAAACTCTCCACTGTGAAAGAGGTCGGCTTTTACACCACACTTTTCTCACTTCTGGATCGACTTTTTACACTTCCGGTATCAGTTTTCTGCCTGTTTTAGCCTGATAATGACATGTACGGGCCTTGTAAATACAATATTCCTTTGTTGGAGTTCAAAGTAGCCAAAGTTGTGAGAGTTGGGACGTAGTAAAAGAAAACACTAGAAAACACTCGCTGAGCCTGCTCCTGCTCAAGGTTTCCTCCTGTTAAAGGCATTTCCCTACCGCTGTTGTTTTTCTGGGTCAAACTGCACTTCTCACGATTGTAACTAACATGATATAAATAAAGTTGCATTGAATTGAGTTCAAGTGAATTAAAGCCACGCTTGATGTGACCAATGAGGTTCCTACATTGTTTATACGTGCCTCGGGAACCTTTAGGTTCCAGGGGGAGACGGACCAGGAACCTAACCCTGCCCCCCCAGTTTTGTTGCCACGGGTGAGCTGTTCTGGGACAGGATACGTTAGGACACGGAACGCCTGACTGATCACATTACGCTGCCTGTATCGGCAGCCTGTCTGGTTTCTGTTGTCATGGAGTAAAGAACAAAGGTCCATCCTCCTCTCTTCTTAATTTCCCTCCCTGCGCTCTCCACATCTTTGACTGACAGTGAACGCAACGCCAGCGTCCACGGTTTCCTCGCTGCCTCGCTCCAAGGTCAAATCTGTGTGTGTGTGTGTGTGTGTGTGTGTGATTGAGAGAGAGAGAGTGGATTAGAGGCACTGATCCAACACAAACGCGCTGCCTGGGGCTTAAACACGTCATCGCGCGGCGACTCGGCCGCACAACTGCCTGATGTAATGTTTCAGAGGACTGCACCACGCCACCGAGAGCAGCCAGATGATCTTGTGCCCGACACACCTTCATCCTCCAGTAAGCTCGTATCCCAGGACACTTGCCTCCCCTTGTTTCAGAACACTAATGCTTCAAATTATAATTCGAATCCACAGTATAAGACGCTGTAATGAGCTTATCAGGGATTATAAAACAGATTTATTTATTTATGTTTTTATAAAAATCTTACATCTTCATCTAAATTCCTAAAGAGTAGAATTCTTTTTTGTTATAGCATAAAACCAGCAGGAGAACGACTGACGGTTTTCTTTGTGACGTCTTCAGCAGCAGATGTTGATCCTGAAGCTAGCATGAGGGCACAAACGCCATCATCAAAGCCACGTTATTAGCTGCTCTCAGGTTTAATAAAGCTGTTATAACAACCATTATAGGTTATCAGGCTACAGCTTGTGCCTCCCGTACACTCGAAGACTTTGATAAAACTTTTAAGTCTGTCATCTGACACCTTGGCACATCTTTGGGAAGACTTTGTAGTTACAGACGAGTGTCTTTAGCTAACAAGTTACACACTTTCACAATCTTGGACTCCCTCCTTGTTGCAACCTCGCAGGCTGGGTTTGTAACAAAGATAGAAGATATTGCAACTTATATCAAAACCTGTCATGCTTGTCCATTAACAGACCAACCAAATCAGCCAATCAAAGCTGCTCCTTTGCAACCCATATCAGCCAGCCAGCCTGTTGAACATTGGCTGGTTGCCTGCGTCGGTCCGCTGCCAAAGTCAAAGTCTGGCAGTCAAGTCAAGTCGGCTAAAACAAACCTAGAAAAAGCTCAGGCTGGGATGGAGAACGTGTTTTTAGTCCAGGGGGATAGGGTCCTGGCGAGGTTTTGGGGCCCTTGCTTGGTGATCTCCACTCCTGATAGGAGGACGTCCACTCAGCTGTGTCATCCTAAGCTACTAAAAACGCACTTGACGCTCCGGGGGGGGGGATCAGGCGTTCTGCTGGGGTCTCCACTCCAGGGGAGACGAGGCCCGGGGCGATGGTCAACCCTGATGATGGGGTTATGTGGGGCCGACTCAAAAATTCTGAGTCCTTGAAGAATTTGGATAAATTGTTGGGTCATTTGACAGAATGACCCTATTTAGTCTTTTCCTTCATTGTTTAAAGTTTAATTCTCAACAGTTGAAGTATTCTGTGGTGGAGAAGGAGGCCCCGGCCCTTATCTGGGCATTACAACGTTTTGAGGTCTATCTGGGGGGAGGTCGACCCCCTGATCGCAAACCACTGACCTTTTTACATTGGTTGCAGAACCTGAATCAGCCTTTGATGCGATGGTGTTTGGTCCTCCGGCCATCCACCCTCCACATTCGGGTTCAGCGAATGTAGTCATCAATGTACTGTCCCGTGCACAACCTTCAGAGCGTACCTCTTTCCAAATACTCTGTGCATTTAGGCTGTGCTTTTTCTATTATTTGCTACTTGTTCTCTCTCTCTCTCTCTGTCTCTCTCTCTCTCTCTCTCATGGCTGAGCAGCTGAACTCACATGGACGACATGTTCTAGGTTGTTTCAATTGTTGGTTTCATACACACATTCCTCTATATGGGCACATTATTTTCTTTGTAACTATGTTCAGTTGACAAATTAAACACTTGCAGAATCATGGCAACCTTTGTGTGGACTCCCTCCTTGTTGTAACCTAGCGAGCCACGTACTCTGCAAAGACTGGGGGGGAGGGGGTCACTAATTTCAAGACTCCAACTAGATTCTCTTGAGATTATTTCCCATCATGCACCTCTTTGAAATTTCCAACAACCCCTTTTGAGCAGAGAAAAATGGAGGAGGAAGAGATGCAACCTTTGGCAGTAGCCACCATTGTGTGCGCAGACATTTAAAAAAAAAAAGTCCAAAAAGAAGAGAAGACACCAGAGAAAGTGAAACACGGCCTGGTTGAGGGAACGGGCTGGACGAATTCCTCTTCTTTTCCAACGGTCCACATAAACCTCCACAATCTTCGCAATCATGTGAAAAGTCGGTAGGTGTGAAGTTGCCATTAGAGTGGCTGAATTTCCCAAAAACAAATCTGTGAGTCACAGCGCCCCCTACAGTAGCATTTTCAGAGCGGGAACAAATGTGCTGGTTGTTGTGGGACAGAGATGCTTGAAGACAGTCCTTAGAGCGTGAAGAAGCCACGCAGGTCACGTGACAACGCATTGATCGTTTTTTGTTTTTTTTATGTTTCTTTGTTGCAGGAAATGCGCACAACGTGTCGCGATGTTTTCATCGCCCTGTGAAGTGCGGGAGTGTGTGTGTGTGTGTGTGTGTGGCATGTCGGAGGAAGTGAGTGTCAGAGGAAGTGGGCAGGAGAATAAAAATAGAAGTGGTATAAAAGTTGTAGCCTGTATTTGCATCCTCGACTTACACCTAAGCTCTTCAGCAACAGTAGCAACAGCTCAGCAGGAAGCTCCATGTACAAACCCAAATCACAGTACTGACAGGCAGCACATGCTAACATGGACAGGTTCTGCTAATATTTATTGTTTTATGTGCTTCTTTATGTGATCGCTTTCATCGCTATGTCGATGACACCTTATTATTTTTGCGTTTTGCATTTTGCGGCCTGATATCTTTGGCAAACATTTACCGTCACCTTAACCACAGCCTCGGTCCATTTATGCGTCCGCAGAAGACGCTAACGAGACCACAAACACGGCAAAAAGAAAGACTTACCCGCGGCGTACATGACCGCCAGCATGATGGAGGAGATCCACGCGATCTCGCTGTAGCTGGCATTGAAGATGATCTGGATGTCCTTGAAGAAGACCGTGATGGCCTTGGGGAACGCGTACGAGAAGCCGATGGAGATGAAAGATCCGACGACCACGGCCCACCCCCAGCCGCCGTCCGGCGGGGGCACGGTGGCGGGACTCGTGGCCATGGTTGGTATCACGGGCCCCCGTCCAGGTGGAAACTTGTTGAAACAGGTGGAAACTGCTGTGAAAGAAACACAAGGGAGGGGTAAGAGGAAAAAAAGTCAATATTTTGGCAAAGAATCGACGGTAAAATGGTGAAAGTCACAGATGAATCCTGGCAATGTTGGGATGAATCAGGTGAGCTGGAGCTCGTATTGACAGTACACAGTCGGCCGAGGGATTAGACGAGGCAGCGCACGCGGGGACGTATCCTGGAGACTGGAAGGCAAACAGGCATGTGATCAGCGCTCCCCTGAAGGTAGCCCCGCCCACTGTTCACCTTGAGCCCACCTCTCAGACCCCCCCAACACACACACACACACACACACACACACACACACACACACACACACACACACACACACACACCAGAACAGTTGACAGTTCACCTCCTCAAGGAGGGCTCCGGACATGTTCCCTCATGTTTTGCCAAATTAATAGGACGCTTGCCTTTAGCAGAACATGGGAAAAGGGCGGTTTATTTTGTGAAACAAAAAAAAAAACAGTGCAGCAGGATACAACAGTCCGTTCAGACACAGAAACTCTGCGAACCACATGTGGTCGTTCATAAATAATGCCCCGTTAGCCCCCCGTTAGCCTTTCCCACAGGATCAGGTGGCAAACACTCCCGTATATTAGGAACAGCGGCGAGGCGGCTCCCTGCTGCTAGAGAAAGGGTTTGATGAAACCGATCACGTTAGCTGCTTCTGTTTGTTATCTCGATCAGAATTTCATCCTTCTAGTGGGGGTTAGCATTGAGGCAAGGTTAGCATTAGCATACGGATTGGTTTCTAAATTCTTCTGAACCACTGATTTAAATTCAATTTCCTGTTCACAAATGACTGCTGCTGCTTGACTAATGAACACAAATTGAATCTTTTTGCGTGTATCCTTTGTATTCCCACTTTAATCAAACTTTCTGATGCCTCCCCCCCTCAAGAGAGGAGGCCTAATCCGTGCTAATCAGATTACAGCCTGTCCACGGCAGCACTCAGTGGACATAAATACTGATGCTGATTGATCGAACGTGACTACGACGCACGAACGAGCTGCAGATCTCATAAGAGGCTTACGCTGATGGACGCCAATACGATGGGCGAGGACGGAGCAGCAGAGGAGAGGAAAACGGGCGGAAAACGCGGCAAGAGATTCAAAACTTGGTTCATCTTCAACTGTAGAGGAACGGGAAGTCAAAAAACAGCTAAATCACCATTGCGTGTCTATAATGTGGACATTTCCTGAATTGGCCACGTGCTCTGGGTGCTGAAATTCTGTAGATTCACTGAGATGGTGCATCTGTCCCATCCTCCACAGCAATGCTACGATGCTAATGCTCAAGGCTCTGTTCAACATGGGGATTAGCATTCGGGAACACGCAACAACTTCAACACACACACACACACTCTCTCTCTCTCTCTCTCTCTCTCTCACTCATTCATTCTCTCTCTCTCTCACTCTCTCTCTCTCTCTCT
>BJFM01001276.1:32942-43518 GCA_016586285.1 Arothron firmamentum
ATTCCTACCCCCCCCCCCCTCACTCTCTCTCCTCTGCTGAGTGCGGTACACAAAGAGGGCACTGTACGGGCTCTGTTTATAACCAAGCAGTCCCTGCACTGCAATTTAGGAGGCGTGCAGCTCAGGAAATTGCTGGCCTCTGCCGCAGCATGCTTTCACTGAGGGAATGGTATTCATCAGCTAAGTAATTGGCAGGTTACGTTTTTTTAAATACCTTGTTGGTAATTACCTTATAAACAAAATAACACATCTGAGAACCCGAAGGGTCTTCGGGCCCGAGGAGAAGTAAACATCGATTTGTAATTTGTCGGCGCGGCCCCGCGACATCGGCACAAACAACAGGGAAATTACAGTGCTGGGTGTTTTCTCGTTGGGTGGTAGGTTGTAGCCGGGCGAAGCGTGCGATTGTTTGACGTTTTTAACACTTTGTTTCTGTCATTTATTGGAGCCACCTTGCGCGTGTGTGTGTGTGTTTTCAGAGCAAACAACCGGATCGCGGGGATCTCCGCCGAGCGACTGGAGCCCTTCCTGAGCCTGGAAACGCTGGACCTCAGCAACAACGCCATTGGCGACATCAGGGCCAGCTCCTTCCCCGCGCTCTCGCTCAAGAACCTGTGAGCGTCTCCGCTCCTGGACCGGGTCCAGGGATGATGTCTCTCCGCTCAGACCTCCCCTTTTATTGTTTTTTTTTTTTTTTGCCTTCCAGCTTCCTGAACAACAACCGTATCTCGTCGCTGGAGACGGGCTGCTTCACCAACCTGTCCAGCAGTCTGCAGGTTCTCCGCCTGACCCGCAATCGTCTGTCCAGCATCCCAGCCAAGATCTTCCAGCTGCCCAACCTCCAGCACCTGTGAGTCCCACCTCCAGGAACAAATGAGGAGCCGCAGAGCTTCCGTATGCGTGACGCGAGCTGCCCTCATCCGTCGTCTTCCCTGTCTCCCAGGGAGCTGAGCAGGAATCGCGTCCGCCGCGTGGAGGGCTTGACCTTCCACGGCCTCCACGCGCTTCGCTCGCTCAAGATGCAGAGGAACGGCCTCAGCCGCCTGATGGACGGAGCCTTCTGGGGCCTCAGCAACATGGAAGTCCTGTAAGCAGACACACAGATGGAGCTCTGCCGTCGCGCCTGGAGCCTGGAGTCTGACCGTACGTGTGTGTGTGTGTGTGTCCCCGCAGGCAGCTGGACTACAACAACCTGACGGAGGTGAACAAGGGCTGGCTGTACGGCCTGCTGACCCTGCAGCAGCTCCACCTCAGCCACAACGCCATCAGCAGGATCCAGCCTGACGCCTGGGAGTTCTGCCAGAAGCTGGCGGAGCTGTGAGTCCCGCTCTTCCTCCCCCCCTTCTTCCTCCTCCTCTCCTTCCATTCATGCTGCGAACTCCCAACGCTTCTCCGTCTCCCTCCGCTGCTCCAAACAGCAGTTTTATTTTGGCTGGTTTTTTTTTTCTTTTTTCTTTTTTTTTACCAACAGTGTTGTTGTTGTTGTTCACTCATCTCTCGCTCTTATCGTACGAAAGCTGAGGCCAAACGAGGCGCCGCCGGCTGGAACCACGCCCGGCTATCTGAGTTTATGTTTAAAGGCAGTTGTTTTTGTTAGGATACCTCAGGATGGTCTGGCGCTGCGCGTGTGTCCTCATTTAGCCATTAGACTCTCCCGTGAAAGGTGCTGATCGGGGTTTTCCTTGCGTGCGTTGCAGCAACCTCTCCTCCAACCATCTGTCCCGGCTGGAGGAGTCCAGCTTCGCCGGCCTCAGCCTGCTCCAGGAGCTCCACGTCGGGAGCAACCGCGTCAGCTTCATCGCCGACGGGGCCTTCCGCGGCCTCTCCAACCTGCAAATGCTGTAAGTTGAGCTGCCGAGCCGCTTGTTGGCCCGCCGGTGGTTTTTGTACGTTGTGCAATCGGCCGCTCTGATTGGTCAGACGGGTCACACGGGGTCTTATAATGACATTGCGAAGTAACGCAAGGAAGGTTTTAATTAGATAGCGCTTACTATGGTTCATTACTCCAACTTGCAATAAAAGGAATTGTAGCAGGACTCTTAAAGCGCTTTGCTGGCCCCGCCCCCTTCTCTTTAACGCCACCTCCACCGCCATCAATCCTCTGGCTGAGTGGAAATCTCCTGCCTGATTTGTTGTGGGGATGTTAAATAGATGGCCGCGCTGAGGTCTCTACATGCACATAAAAAAACCAGCCCCGAGAGGAACAACCCCCCCTCCCCCCGACCTCAACACACCCGCACTCCTCTTCCCCTCCCCCAACCCGGTTTGGGTTTTGGGGGTTTTTTTTAACGCGAACCAAATGTTGAGCCGCGCAGAAGAGGTCACCGTAGGGCAGGTGTGCGGCTAGGTGCACTTGGATTCCTTCAAGGCTTCACACACACACACACACACACACACTCACACACACACACACACACACACACACAGACTTAATCACCCATAACCAGACACACAACAGAAAAAATAGGTGTTTTCAGGCATTTTCACAGCCAATGGGGACTTTTGTCTGGGATTCTTTTTTTTTTTTTTTTCATCTTTTTTGTTGACGTTACCACTCCGATTCTGTGTTTAGTTCTTTCCTGTCCGGGTCTTGATCAAGTTAGACGGCTGTTGAGGTTGCGGAGAAAATTGTATTTTTCTAACCGTTTCGAAAAAGAAAAACCCCGTCTTGTCTTTGACTTCTGAAGCTAGCGCTAATAGCAGTCGCACAGGTCACACGCCGGCTTTGTGCCTGAGTACCGCCTAACCGTGAGTGTTAACCACGCGTGATTTGAACGCCCTCAGACTGAGTGCGGAAGAGAAGCTGTTGCTATGACGATGCACACAAGCGCCGACAAAAATATCCAGATTAAAAAAAGTGACAGATGGAAAAGTTATGTTTACAAATGCATGTGTAGGAAGAAGGAATGCAGTCATTTACCAGTCCATGTAAATATTACACGTGTCTGTGTGTGTGTGTGTGTGTGTGTATTTGTGTGTGTGTGTGTGTGTTTGTGTGTGTGTGTGTTTGGACTATATTTATACCTAAACTTGAGCCCATGTTAGACTGTTTTTGTGTTTTTGTACACTACGCAGAAAAGCCGCTGTAGCACCACAAAAGCTAGGAAAGGAGGTTCTGCTCGGCCCAGAGTACTTCCAAGATGCTTTCAAAGGCTCGTGCCTTTAATGCGAAATGTAAAGCCACATAAAGTTTTATTAACGTCACAACTGCGGTTGTTTGCAGGGCGCGGAGCGCTTTCTTTCTTTTTTTTTCTTTTTTTTTTTTATTTTAACAGCGTGGTCTCGTCTTTGTTTCCGTCGCTAAAGGGACCTTCAGAGGAACGAGATCTCCTGGACCATCGAAGACATGAACGGGCCTTTCTCCGCGCTGGAGAAGCTGAAGAAGCTGTAAGTTTCCGCGGCGACGGTGGCGTGAGGTCTCACCGGCGAGGTCTGAAACTGATCTGGCTTGTTTTGTGTTCTTTTTTTTTGTTTGTTTTTTTCCCTCCAGGTTCCTGCAGGGGAACCAGATCCGCTCCGTGACCAAGAAGTCTTTCTCGGGCCTGGACGCGCTGCAGCACCTGTGAGTCCCGCTCCTCTGATTGTTCCCCAAAGTCGGAGCCGTAAACGTTGCCGGGGCCAACGTTAGTTAGAGCCATACACCCGAGCCCCCATTTCCAGCCAATCCCCCGCTTTGATGTGGAACCAAGAGAAACAAACCCTCCGTCATTAGCATCTCAGCATACGTGCCAGAAAATATCGATTCTGGAGCCGCGTGCGCGCGTCTGCGTGCGCGCAACAGCTGCATTTGATTCTAATTAGGATTTCTTTCCCAGCCGCTGCCAGAGCCCAGAGCAGCCCGCACTCGGGCCCCTCTTGATTAACGCAGCAAACTGCTGCCTGGAATTTTATTGTTCTGGAGTCCAGACCTTTTTTTTTTTTTTTTTTCTGTAGCAATTGAAGTGTGTCTGTAGCCAAAAAAAAGCAGCTATGATTTTACCAGGATTTAAAATTCTCCTCTTTTTCTTTTGTCCTCCGCAGAGATCTCAGCAACAACGCCATCATGTCTGTGCAAGCCAACGCCTTCTCTCAGATCAAGAACCTGCAGGAGCTGTGAGTCTGCTCGTCTTTCTCTTTTGTCGGCAGAGCGCCGTGCTCCGTGTTTCCCATTAGACGGGGCACCAGGTGAAAGCCATTATGGTCTGCTGGGAAAGTCTCCGGACGGCGCTTACCTCATTGTTAACAACAGGCTCGAGCTCGGGTTTAAGTGTGGAATTCTGGGATTCCAGAACCATCCATCTCCGTCCCTCAGGCCAGGATGCCAGGTTGTCCGTCTTGGCCGGTGTGTGACGCTCCTCCCTCCTCTCTGACAGGCGTCTCAACACCTCCAGCCTGCTTTGCGACTGCCAGCTGAATTGGCTTCCTCTTTGGGTGGCGGAGCAAACCTTCCTGCCCTCCGTCAACGCCAGCTGCGCCCACCCGCAGATGCTGAAGGGCAGGAGTGTGTTCGCCGTCAGCCAGGACGAGTTCGTGTGCGGTGAGCGATGCCAACACACACACACACACACACACACACCCACCCACACACATGTCTTTGTGCTTCTTTGTTGTGAGGACTTTCATAGAGCTAATACATGCCCTAAACCAGAGGTGGGCAAACTAAGGCCCGGGGGCCACATGTGGCCCGATGGAATATTTAATCCGGCCCACAGAGCCTTCACAATAATTTCTCCAAAAGCCAAATGAAGAGGGTTGTCAGCTTGATTGGTTAGAAAAAGGTACAGACCCCCCTTCACCTAGCATGCTAACGTGTCCTCTAAAGAAGGTGGGACCAAACATCGTTTGGAGCTTCATCATCCATCTCTAGTTGGACCAATTTACAGGCTCTTCAAAATATTTTCTCAGTCAGTAGTACATCAAGCATGATTTTTAGAAAACTATGTCTTTAACCTCAAAGTTGTCAGTACCGACCAAATGTCCTCACTTTGCTGGTAGAACGCGTATTTTTGTACTGTAGCAAGAACACACACACGCACACGCACGTTCAAAGTTCATATTCATCCATTCCGAGGTTTTCCATTCTGACCGAACTAGCTCACTATTTTCCTTTTAGGGCAAGTTACAGAAATCTTCCGCTCCAGCTTTTTTTTTGTTTTGTTTTGTTTCCCTCAGCTGCCAACGCACAGCTAAAAGAAGAAACCTGCAGCCCTTTTTAAATCCGCCCTTTGTTGTTTACACAGATGACTTCCCGAAGCCCCAGATCACCGTGCAGCCCGAGACGCAGTCGGCCCTCAGGGGCTCCAACGTCACCTTCATCTGCTCGGCGGCCAGCTCCAGCGATTCGCCCATGACCTTCGCCTGGAAGAAGGACAACGAGGTCCTGAACGAGGCCGAGATCCACAACCAGGCGCACCTGCGCATCCAGGCGGGCGCGGGAGGCGACACGGAGGTGACGGAGTACACCACCACCCTGCAGCTGCACACCGTGGACTTTTCCAGCGAGGGGAAGTACCAGTGTGTCATCTCCAACCACTTTGGGTCGTCTTACTCCAACAAGGCCAGGCTAACCGTCAACAGTGAGTGGGACACCCGGAATGAAGTTCGGGTCTTTTCCGTCGGTATTTACGGTCTGTTATTTTGTCCCCCGCCGTCTCCAGTGCTGCCGTCTTTTACCAAGACGCCGATGGACCTGAGCATCCGCGCCGGGGCGACGGCCAGGCTGGAATGCGCCGCCGTCGGCCACCCGTCTCCGCAGATCGCCTGGCAGAAAGACGGAGGCACCGACTTCCCGGCTGCCCGCGAGCGCCGCATGCACGTGATGCCCGAGGACGACGTGTTTTTCATCGTGGACGTGAAGACGGAGGACATCGGCGTTTACAGCTGCACGGCGCAGAACACAGCCGGCGCCATTTCGGCGAACGCAACGCTGACGGTTTTAGGTGATCAGAGGCGTTCCTGCGTTCGCGCTGGATGAGTTAGCAGTTCTAGACGACGAATCGCTCATATTTCCTTTTGTTCGCAGAGACGCCCTCGTTCCTGCGTCCTCTGGTGGACCGGACCGTGGCCAAGGGCGAAACCGCCGTCCTGCAGTGCATAGCGGGCGGTAGCCCCGCCCCCAGGCTGAACTGGACCAAAGACGACAGCCCGCTGGTCGTGACCGAGCGCCACTTCTTCGCCGCCGCCAACCAGCTGTTGATCATCGTCGACACCACAGAGGCCGACGGCGGGAAGTACACCTGCGAGATGTCCAACACGCTTGGCACGGAGAGGGGCAACGTCAAGCTCGCCGTCCTGCCCAATCCCAATTGCGAGTCCGGAGTGCAGGGCGGCGTGGGGATAGGCATGGTGGGCGGAGCCGGGTCGGACGGCGACGGCTGGACCACTGTGGGCATCGTCATCATCGCCGTGGTGTGCTGCGTGGTGGGCACGTCGCTGGTGTGGGTGGTCATCATCTACCACACACGGCGGCGCAACGAGGACTGCAGCGTCACGAATACAGGTTAGCGCGTTAGCGGCTAACGTCTCAGTGCAACGGGGAACCTCTGCTAATCGGTTCGGAAACGCCCCCGTTTCAGATGAGACCAACCTGCCTGCTGACATCCCCAGCTACTTGTCCTCCCAGGGGACGCTCGCCGACCGACAGGACGGCTACATGGCATCAGAGAGCGGCAGCAGCCATCAGTACATGGCTTCGTCAGTCAGCGGCTTCTACCTGCAGCCTAAAGACATGAACGGTAAAAATCACTCCTGGTTCCTTTTTGACTGGCCGCCCCGCTCCGGATCGTTTTTCTAACCGCGCGCCGTTTGCCCCTGCAGGTCTCTGTCAGCTGGACACAGGGAGCGAAGCCGACCTGGAGGCCGCCATCGACCCTCTGCTCTGCCATTACCAAGGTCCAATCGGCTCGCTGCTGCGCAGGGACAAATTGTACCCCTGCGATCCCTCTGAGGACTTCACAGGTGTGTAAAAACCTCCTTTATATCACAGCAGGAGGGGTCGATCGTTGCTCACCTCATCTTTTTCTAACTCCCAGGCTGTTTCGTGGATCAGAGGCCCGTCTACGTGGACTCCTACAGCAGCAGCCTGACCAGCTCCAAAAAGAAGGACTACTTCCTGTCGGAGCATTTCGACCTGTGCTCTTCCGCCGTCCTGATGCAGCTTCCGAAATCGAACGCCGCTCACGGCCCGTCGCATCAGCAGATCGACCCCCGGCCCTCTGCGGAGGAGGGAGACGCCAGCAGGAGACCTCAGGAGTGTCTTCCCGCCAGCGGCAGCTTCATGGGTAGGCGCGCCTCTGACTGTTCCGAAGATCTTTCCCCTTCTGTCGTTTGGTCTCATGTCTTCAACCCGCTTTTTTTGTTGTCCAGGAACATTTGGGAAAGCTCCGTGGAGGCCCCCCAACGACCTGCACCCGGGCTTCGGCCCTCCCAACGGGATTAACTCCGAGGAGGATCCCTACGCGGCCCCGGACGCCGAGTCGGACCCGGACGAGAGCGGCACGGCCGGCGACTCGGTTTACGAAAGGCCGTTCGACGGCGGCAGGACGGGGCCGGCGCCACAGCGCAGGACGAGCACTTAGCCCAGCGGCTTTCTTCGTGAAGAGGGAAACCAAAACAAACATTTCTACCTCATCAAACGGACACTTTCGCAGTCGAGGACCTCTCAGTCGAGTGAATGTAAAGGACGATTCAACGTTACGGACGTTTCAGTTTGAAAATATAGATGATTATATACATTTTTATATAAAGATTGTTATATTTTGTAAATTGTACATAAACAGATTTCAGTATTTTTGCTTACTTTTCATGTACGGAGATTCGCCGGTGTCTGGGAACTCGGTTATTCCAGCGTTGAATGAAGCAGAGTTTTGCACGTGTTAACAAATAAACAAAAACATGTGTGTGCATGTGTGCCGCCACGTTTCCTTCACTTCCGCACGTCTTTATTCGTCCTGTCGAAATTAACGAAAGGAAACAAAGTCAACTTTTGGTATAAAGTCTTTGAAATCTGGTATTTTTAGAATGTGGACGCAAAGCGATGGCACATTCGGAGCCGACAGAGTTTTCGGAGCTTATTAGGGCGCGTATATTACGTATATTACGGTAGTGGTTTCCCCCTGGAGCAGAACTGGAGACCACCAAGGACGCCAAGGTCAGACCCACCACCAGGAGAGGACAGAAGAAGCTTTACTCATATTATCTTTCCCTGGTGGCATGTTCAACAGTGGGTTTTTGTTGTTGTTTTTTTAATTAATTGTTACTAATTATGCATAAATGATTGGGATGATCAGGAAAAGCCCAATCTGGAGCTGATCTTCCAGCCTCCAGCGGCTGGGTGAGCTGTGCGGTGCAGCCTAACTTGGTCGGGCCCAGCCTCTCTGGATTTGCTCCGTGACTCATCTCTGCCACGCCGCCCCCTCCCCCACCCGCCGGTTTGTTGTTTCAGGCCTCTCCTCCCCAGCATGGGGGGGGGGAGAGAAAGGTGTGCCTGTGAGCAGGTCTAGCTGTTGAAACTTGCACTTGGGGAAAGCGATGTGTGTGTGTGTGTGTGTGTGTGTGTGTGTGTTCATGCGAGATCCTTCGTCACCCTTCCTCTCTGGCATGGCTGACGCCGGGGTCCACCTGGGTCGTCCGGCTGGGGGGTTTTTTTGTTTTGTTTTTTGTTTTTTTTTTAACCCCACTGTACAGGAATGAGGGAGGCGGGGGCTGGGTTTGTTGGAAGTCTTGCCAGCTCTTTGAGGAGGTTTGCGATTAAGCGCAAGATGGTGGAACCACACACACACACACACACATCCAAACACCTGGGAAACAGCTGCTGCCTCACACTGCTCATGCTTTCCCTGATTCATCCCGTTTCTGACGCCTTAAAAGCTAAATACTGGAATTTCACTTCATCTCTTCAGAACTCGTAATCACTCTTTACTCTATGGTGTGTGTGTGTGTGTGTATAAACGGTGCCAATGTGAAAAGGAAGGCTGGTCTATTTGGAATATTACAGCGGGACGAATGTTAAGGGGTCCTAAAGCAACTAGATGTGCACACACCTCAGAGAACCTCCTTCCAAGGTTTTACCCTCCACCCAAGACTGCAATTTACAATAATCGTTCGTCCGTCCCCCAAATGGTTTATTTACTCCTACAGGGGGGGGAGAAAACACCCTGATTGCTTAATAATCCCCCCCCCCCACACACACACACACCACCACCACCACCACCACCACTTTGAGTCGGCATCCAGAGAAATGAGACAGGAAGTGGACTGTTCCTCCAGAGCAGCAGTGACTGGCAGGCTGGCTGATGAAGCGCTCCATCCGCTGGTCTCAGATCAGACGCTGGTCGCTAGGTTACCGGAGCTGTCACCCAACTGCCGGCAGCAGCAGCAGCAGCAGCAGCAGCAGCTCTGGGGTCAGCTCCTCAGGCCAGCCGTGCCCAGCGACGGGGCCAGGGAAATGAATTTACCACGCCGCCGTCTTATCTTATTGCCAGACGCTTCGAGTTTTGGAGCTAATTTGCTTTCACGGCTGCCAGATGTGGTGTCATGTGGACAGATGTTTATTATATCCAATAGCTGAAGGCGGCTGCAGAAATGATTATTCCTCCGAACGGAGCCCAGGAAATCTGCTGTCTGACTTTTCCGACCTGAGCTCATTATGCGATATGCTGTGTCAGTACACACACACACACACACACACATGCACACACACACACACACACACATCGTCACATTACTGTCTTTGTGGGGACTTTCAAAGACATAATACATTACCCAGGTACTAACCCTAACCCTGATCCTGAGCTAAACCCAGTTCTAAGACCAGGACACACACACACACACACACACACACACACACATCTGTCACACATGTTCCATGTTCATCCTCCTGTGTGTTTTAGCGTGAACTGTCGACGCTGGACGGCGTTTTTTTCTGAACGATGAAGATCAAAGCCGTAAACATGCTGAGCTCACCAAGCGAGGCAGAAAATCAGCTGGGAAGGAGGCTCGTTTTCACATTGCAGCCCCATTAAATCTGGCTTTTCAGAAACCTCCCGTGGAAGTGGACACGTTGTCCGTTGTTGTGTACAGTCAGCAGTCACGGTCCGTCCCGCCGCTTGGCCACTTTTTCTTATTAAAGCAGGGATGTGTCAGTGTCAGGGAGCCGTCGTGTAGCCGCGCTGGATTTCGTTGCTGTAAAATTATTCTCTTTTTTATTGTTTTATTCATTATTATTTATTTTTCAGAATCGAATCAGCCAAAATGGCTCCTGGGTCGTCTCCAGGATCCGACGAGAGCCTCGTTGCTTTGCCTCACGGGCGCCAGCGTGTGTTTTTGCCCAGTCGCAGCCTTCCCAGGACGGGAGATGTTCGCACCAGATGCCGTCAGCGTGAATCCCATCAGACCATCTCTTTTTGGATCTCCAGATCCGAGCAAGGGCCCGCTGCTCGATTAAAAGCATATTTGACGACTTTGCATCTGGCAGATGTTGCCATAAATCAACAAGCTGGCTCTGCCTCTGCAACTGGCTGCTTGACAAATGTTCCACAATAACTGAGGCCCCCACGCCACCCTTCCAGTAAACGGGAGGGGGGGGGGGGGGGGGGGG
>BJFM01001278.1:480-11733 GCA_016586285.1 Arothron firmamentum
TATATATATACATACATATATATATATACATAGACAGATATATATGAAATATATTTTGTTCTTTTGATAAGAAAATAAGGTTAAAATGGTAAAAAAAAAAATGTGTTAGTTCTCGACCCCCCCAAATCTTTTCAATCACATTGCGTAAAGACAAATAATCTTGCTTCCATCAGAGTCAGAACAACAGGACAGGAAACAGACCCAAGTGCAGTTAAGGCACACTGCATGGTTCCCGGATATCGACAGGTTTCTGAGAATGAGCCAACAGCTCATTGGTCAACCTCTAAACTGGGCGGGGCTGTGGTGAATATATTAGTCTCTGCAACTGTAGAGGGGTCTGTCAGTGCCTGTGAGACTGTTTCTGCCAACGCTTATTTGGGTGAGTAGGATCAGCTTAAATCTACTTTTGATCTTATATTTATTACTATCAGCAAGACAACAACAACAGACGTTGAAAGCAGTAAAAGTTTACATGGTCCGTCTTTATTGCTTTGATTTTCATCGCATATATTTTTTGTACTGTGCGTGCAAACTAGCTTCTGTTCATTTTTTCAGCAGTCGGCAAGTCCACAAACGGTGCAAAGTACGATTGTAATAATCTTTGCTCTTGCTGATAACAACTATATATCATGCGTGCATATGTACATGTTTAAGTTATTAATTATTCATAGGTGTGGAAAGTGTATGTGTTTGATATATACTTTTGATGTCTTCACAGTAATATTTATTTCAAATTTCTCTGAAGTTTCTTTGTCACTTTAATCTTTGCATTGTGTTTAGGGCTCATCATGGCTGATTTCCTGGACACGACAGAAATAAAAGAAGCTCTGCAAAATAACAATCATGCTTTAGCTGTTACGAAAATCAAAGAGCTTCTGGAGAAGAAAGAAAACACCACTCTCAATATTGGCATCACGGGAGAGTCTGGCTCTGGAAAGTCATCCTTTGTGAATGCCTTTAGAGGCGTCGACCACAGGAATGAGAAAGCTGCTCCTACAGGTGTTGTAGAAACCACGACAGAGGTTAAAGAATATCCCCATCCAAGCTTTCCCAAAGTTAGCCTCTGGGATCTTCCTGGTATTGGTACCACCAAGTTTCCAGCTGATAAGTACCTGAAGCATGTTCGATTTGAGAGGTTTGATTTCTTCATCATAATCTCAGCTACTCGCTTTAGTGAAAATGATGTGAAGCTTGCAAAAGAGATCCAGAAGATGGGGAAAAAGTTCTACTTTGTCCGCTCCAAGATTGAAAAAGACCTGCAGAATGCACAAAGGACTCAGAGAGACTTTGATGCAGAGCAGACTCTTTCACTTATTCGTGAAGACTGCAAACAAGGTAGATAAATCCTGAATACTGTACATCTGTGTGTGTATATATGCAATGCTAATGATAATGTCACTTTCTGGGACTCAGGGCTTCTCCAAGCAGGTGTGCAGGCTCCTCAGGTCTTCCTGCTGTCCAACTTTGACTTTCAACTCTATGACTTCCATCGCCTACACGAGACCCTGGAGAGAGATCTTCCAGAGCATAAGAGGGATGCTTTGTTGTTTGCTATGCCCAATTTGAGCCTGGAGATCATCGAGAAGAAGAAAAAGGCCTTCAAGTCCAAAATACCTTACCTGGCTTTTGTGTCTGCAGCAGGTGCATTGTTACCAGTTCCTGGACTCTCTGTTGCTGTTGATGTTAGTCTGATGGTTGTTGCTGTACTGCAGTACAAAACTGGTTTTGGTCTGGACAGACCTTCACTGCAGCGACTTGCTGACAGCACTGGTGTACCACTGGAGGAGCTGACCTCGGTGGTCCGATCACCACTGGGTTTGAACAACATAGATGTTCAGTTTATTTTGAGGCTGTTGAGTCAGTCAGCAGTTGTCGCTGGTTTAATGGTGACTGAAGAAGGTTTACGGTTCATTCCAATATTTGGAAACATGATAGCAGCGACTCTCTCTAGTATGGTCACTGTTAAAGCTCTGCGAGATTTCCTCAACATGCTTGCTGAAGATGCTCGGAATGTGTTTGGAAGGGCTCTCGGCTGCATGAAGTAAAAGTTCAGTTCTGTATAACAAATACAAATAGTAAATTGTAAACATGAAGAGAAAACGTAATGCAAAGGTTAAAACCCTGGGTTTGTCAAGTCTCAGCCTTCAACTCAGGCCATATGTTTGTAATGATATAGATTTAGGTGATATGGTAGGATTTAGACTCCAAATATGACGTAGCTATTCATGCTACCCTATCTGTTTATCTTATATAACCAACTGTAATCACCATAGCTTCGTAAGCACGTGCTGGTGTGTTTTGCTAATTGTAACCTTCTCATTTGTTCATCATATAAACAGCCGACAGCCTGCTGAGTTAGTTTAAGTAACTGATGGTTCATGCTAAGTTTTCAACAATAATGTGTGCATTATGTATGTTTGGTGACCATCTGAACAGTTGACAGCTCATGCTGAGTTTCGAACAACAATGTGCATTGTGTGTTGATCAGCAATTGGTCTGGTCCGTTCTGTTCTGTGTCTGATTTCCTCACAGATCAGCTTGACCTCCTTGAATCATATGTCATCTGAGGTCTCCGTGTTTTTTGATTGTGCTTTTTTAAAAAAAATTCTTCAGAAAAAATTCTTCTGCTCTGCGTCACTTTTTGTCACGAACACGCAAGCAGGTGCCTTCTGATAATTCCACCAAGCTAAGATAAGATAAGAAAATCCCATCAACAATGTGGATGCTGCTTCTTGAAATTTTGATTCAGCAACATGGGCAATTTTGTAGGAGAAAAAAACAATTTTTCTGAAGTTATCAATATCTTTTCTCTTTTGACAGAACCTTAAGCTAGTGGAGGGTTTGGAATGCTTCCTGCCTCTCACCCGCTGACATGTTGAAACATGTTCCAGCACTCTGTGACCGTTTATTATTTCATCACGACATCATTGAAAGCAGTTGTGAAAAAAGTTGAAATTAAAAAAATTCAAGGTGTTGAAATTCCTTTAAATATAAGTGTTTTACCTATTTCGACTATAATCAATTGGAGTACAATTAATTTTATTTTTTTCCAAAAAAACAATAAAAACTATGAATAAACCACAAATAGTGCATTTTATTTAACATCTGTTCTGATTGATTCAAGTGTTTGATATAAACATTTGATCTAACATGAGAGAAATATGAGGAACTTTCATGAGCAAAAGGAATAACTGAAAGTAATGGGAGGCTATTTTCTAAACATAGATTTGTCTGAAAAATTTGCAATATCCATTGCCGAAGATTTTTTAAAAAAATATGTGCCTTTAATGACAAAATAACATAGTATTTTTTGTTGTCTTCATGGAGATAACTGTTTTTGTTGAGAAAATAGCTGTTGTCTGTTTGGTATAAAACATTACTATACGTAACATCAGTTAAAAATTAGATAACAAAAATATGGGAAAAAGACTGTCAGGATCCGGCTGCGGCTGATCAGCCCATCAGTGGCTGATTAAAGGAGGCTGGCAGCCGGTGCTCACTGCTGGATCTTTCTTTGTTCCTCTGGTTTATAGTCAGGTTTGCCCATGTCGTCGTTTTGTTTTGTCTTAGTCACGTTTGCCCATGTTCTTGGAATGTCTTGGTCATAGTTACGTTTGCCCATGTCTTGTTATTAGTCACTTCTGTCCAGGTCTAGTTGTTTGTACTTTCTAGTTTATAGTCTGTTTTTGTTTTTGTTTTTGTTTTTTTTTTGTTATTTTGCTCCTGCTGGAGCGCTCTTAGTTTTTTGCTAAACGCCCAAATAAAGGGTTTTTTCGCTGCAGCCCGCCCCGAGTCTGCGTCTGGGTCCAGATAAAAATCCACGCATTTGACAAAGACATTATGATATGAAAACCAGTGATAATTTTGAGAATATATTTGCTTTTTTCATCAATGACCACATATGACAAGTGTAAGCACTTTTTTACTTTTTTTTTGTTTCCAGTTTAGTACTCATGTATATCTGAAATACAGAACTGAACTTTTACTTGACTATGTTTCACACTGAGGAGTTCATGCAGCAGAGAGCCTGTTTAGACACATTCTGAGCATCTTCAGCAAGCATCTCGAGGAAATCTAGCAGAGCTTTTCCAGTGATTTTTTAAAGAAAGAGTCGCTGCTATCATGGTTCCAAATACTGGAATAAATCTCAGGCCTTCCTCTGCTGCCATTGAAGCAACAACACTTGCTGAGTGAACTAGAATTTTCAAGATAAACTGAACATTTATGTTGCTTTATACTTCTATAAAGCAACTATATTCTATATTTATACTTCACACTGAATAATGGAATTAATTTTAAACCTTCTTCAGCCACCATTAAACCAGCAACACTTGCTGACTGAAACAACAGCCTCAAGATAAACTGAACATGTATGTTGTTCAAACCCAGTGGTGATCGGACCACCGAGGTCAGATCCTCCAGTGGTACACCTGTGCTGTCAGCAAGTCGCTGCAGTGAAGGTCTGTCCAGACCAAAACCAGTTTTGTACTGCTGCACAACACCAGCTATCAGAGTACCATCAACAGCAACAGAGAGTCCAGGAACTGGTACTGCTGCACCTGCTGCAGACAAGAAAGCACAGTGGGGGATTTTAGAATGGAAGGCCTCTTTCTTCTTGTCGATGATCTCCAGGCTCATGTTGGGCATGGCAAACAACAGAACAACCCTCTTATGTTCTGGAAGATCTCTCTCCAGGGTCTCATGTAGGCGATAGAAGTCATGGCGCTGAAGCTCAAAGCTGGACAGCAGGAAGACCTGAGGAGCCTGCACACCTTCTTTGAGAAGCCCTGAGTCCCAGAAAATGACATTATCATTAGCACTACAGACGTACACCTGTGTGTGTTTGTATGGAGTGCTAATGAAATTATCATTAGCACTATATATAAAAACACACACATACAGTATTCAGGATTTATTTACCTTGTTTGCAGTTTTCACGAATAAGTGAAAGAGTCTGCTCTGCATCAAAGTCTCTCTGACTCCTTTGTGCATTCTGCAGGTTGTTGGCAATCTTGGAGCGGACAAAGTAGAACTTCTTTTCCAATCTTCTGCAGTGCACAGCCTCATCTGTCATCATGAAAAGAAAAAAATATATGAAAAAAGAAATTAAATGGTTGTAGTTATATAGTGAATTGTACCATAAAGTTACTTTCCATTTAACTTCACTAGTTTTAGGTAATTTGTTATTAAAATCACAGAATGTCCACATTTACCAGCGTTCAACTACTCTGGCGAGACCCAAAGTGAGGCAGCAGCCAACTGAGCTTCACCTGGATTGCGCAATCACTCGGCTGACTGTGCTGGCATGCTGTAGCGAGACGGGATCGCTGTCTCTGGCAAAATGAAGTAAATTTTCATAAGGTAGTTTATGTTTTTTTTGTGTTTGTTTTTTTTTTTACAACAATTGTGTGTGGGATGTGTTTCTTATGCTGAGCTGTCAAAAACGGCATAATCATAAAAAGAGGCAGTGGGTGAGGCATGCAGTTCTCCTGCCTCATAGTAGGGGGCGCTCGTGATTCCAAGGATCATTCTTCTGATTCAGCGGCTGCAGATTGACAGGACACTGCACAGGACACTATGCAGTCATTAATTTTTTTAATTTGCCTGGCCTTACTTTTGAAATGGAGGATTACATATCTAAAAACTTTTAAAACTAAAAGAAGACGATGAAAAATTGTACCAACAAGTTATCGATGCTTTTGTTCAGAAGGAGCAGCGGATGGACGTTATTTATAGGTAAATGTTAGAACAGAAGAATGTCTTTTTTTTAGATTATCTGTGCTTTTTTTTTAGCTGCAGTTTGAAAAAAAAAATGCTGATAGGACAATTTAACATAACAAGTTAATAGCTGCCAATCAAGTATTGGATAAGATAGTCTGTAGGGTTTATATGTTTGTAAATCTGATTGTGATGACGTCAGTGCCTCACCAGCCACGGTCCTCACCGCACGTTCACTAGCTCCTGCAGGGTCGGCGGCCGTTGGAGGCTGGAATTGATGTCCTCCGGTACCTGAGGCAGCTCATCACAGAACCCCTCGAACTGGCCGTCAGTCTCCTTATACTCGCTCTGGAACAAACATGAGTAAACCTCCACAGCCCTGGCTCTGATCTGGCCTGGCTCTGTCAGATCCTGCCCGGAGTCCAAGAGCAGGGAGTGGATGGACTTCCTTTGCCCGCTCTTCTTCTCCAGGCTGAAAAATAAGCTCCATCCATGTCATCCATGTCATTGATGTTCTGATACTGGGACCGGACCAGTGCACCTTGCACCTTTGTGTCTAGCAGGTCAGATAAAGCTTTGTTTTTAGTCTTGAGGGCTTCAATGCACCCTCGATTTCCTGTGGACTCACTAAAGCTCTCAATGTCCACAATTACATTCTCCAGATCTTTGATGGATCTGGTGATGTGACGAGTGACATTGAGAGGGTGTTGTTGACATAGTTGTTTGATCTGGGTCTTCCCATGATCCCACCACTGCCTAAGGCAGGTAAAACCATTTTTTCGTTGGCTAAAAGCACACCAAAAAAACACAAAGCCTCTTTAAAAGTGTGATCAGACACTAAGCTGGAGTTAAAATGCCAGTACGCACTTTTGAGTGAAACATTACTGATAAAAGCACTGCACACAACCAAGGAGTGATCTGAGAAACCAACTGGTAAAATTTTGCTCAATTAAAGATGCTAAAATGGTGCTTAAAACAATGAATCCGGTCAAGGTGAGCTAAAATTACTGTGCTATCACTGTAGTGGGACCATGTGTACTGTCGGCAGCCTGCGTGCATCCTCCTCCATACGTCCACCAGGCCATGACACAGAACTAGCTGCCTCAAAGCACGCTGGGAAGCTGAATGAGGTTCTACATGGTTTTAGTCTACTGTGCCGTCTTAAGTACAGTTAAAATCACCAACTAAAAGCAGGCAATCTGAAGTCCTGTGGTTGTGCAGCTTGTTGTTGGCTGTTTCTAAAAAGAGCCTCCTCTCTGCACCATCATTAGATTCATTAAAACAACATTAAACCTGTTAAAACCAGCTTCTAAAAGCAGAAACCTCCCCGGGACAACATGCTCCACCCTGAGCGAGGCCGGGGTGAAGGCTTTGGAGAGCAGGATGGCCACCCCCACACACACAGCCCTGTGATGGCTGAGGAACACACCCTCTCCCCACTCTCTGCTCCACCAGGTCTCATTTTGCTACTACTGTGGGTCTCTTGCAAAAATAAAACATCAATATGTTTTAGCCTTGCTGTTTCATACATGACAGCCCTTTTCCTGGCGTCTCTGGCCCCGTTTAAACTCCCACTGTAGAATTATTCATTGGGGAATTAAAAAACACACACAAATAAAGTGTAAAAGACCAGTACAAATGAGCAAAGTGCCTATTTGTGCTTATGTCATTGTGGACCAATTTGTCTTTTTACTTTCAGTATCAGTTTTCTCAGTCTAAAGACTTCCTGGTCCATAAGGTCCGATTCGGCTCTGTTTTTATATGGCCTTTAGCAGACTTGTAAAAGCTCTCCTTATCTGGAAAGTAGTTTTCCAGGATGACCCTGTTCATGTTTTTAGTTTCCTGGAGGAAAGTTTTTAATCGTTTTTGCCGTGTATCCTTTCCCTCCCATGCTTTTAATTATTCCCAATATATATGCCACTAATTCCATGGAATAATGGAAGCAGATATTGAAACACACAAATTAAAATTCACCTGGTTGAATTCAATCTCAAAAGAAACAGGAGTCGAAGCCATAAAGATTACATTTGTTTTTCCAGCAGAGGACTGAAAAAAACAACAGCTCTATAGTTCCTGCCAGAAACAAGCACCTGCTTTACTGGAATCAGGGAGCTGGTTCTGTGAAGTTGTCTTTCAGTTTCTTTCATTGAAGTGCTTCAAGACACAGGTCTAACAGAGAGCGATGCTGTCTGAGAGTGTGTTTCAAGCAGAACAGTCCGTCAACTTTTATGCTTCAAACCACAAGGTGTCAATCACATTGTGTAAAGATAAATAATACTGCTTCCTGAAGAGTTAGAACAAAAGGACAGGAAACAGACACAAGTGCAGTTAAGGCACACTGCACGGTTCTATGTTTCCCGTCAATAAGCAGGTTTCTGAGAATGAGCCAACAGCTCATTGGTCAACCTCTAAACTGGGCGGGGCTGTGGTGAGTAGCTTAAATCTACTTTTGATCTTAGCAGAAATATTTTTTACTATTAACAACAGGCCCACAGACATAGAAATCAGCTTTACTCTTAGTACAGGAAAAGCTGACATAGTCCATCTTTATTGCTTTGATTTGCATCACATATATCTTTTGTACTGTGTATGCATGCAAACTAGCTTCTGTCCACTTTTTCAGCAGTCAACAAGTCCATAAACTGTGCGAAGTACGATTGTAGTAATCTTTGCTCTTGCTGATAACAACTATATGTCATGTTTGCATATGTACATGGTTAGGTTATTAATTATTCGTAAATGTGGACAGTGTATGTGTTTGATATATACTTTTATTGTCTTAACAGTAATGTTTATTTCAAATTTCGATGAAATTTTCTTTGCCACTATAATCTTTGCATTGTGTTTAGGGCTCATCATGGCTGATTGCCCGGAAACGGCAGAAATAAAAGAAGCTCTGCAAAATAACAATCATGCTTTAGCTGTTACTAAAATCAAAGAGCTTCTGGAGAGAGCAGCAAACACCAGTCTTAATATTGGCATCACGGGAGAGTCTGGCTCTGGAAAGTCATCCTTTGTGAATGCCTTTAGAGGTGTGGACCACAGAGATGAGAAAGCTGCTCCTACAGATGTTGTAGAAACCACGACAGAGGTTAAAGAATATCCCCATCCAAGCTATCCCAAAGTTAGCCTCTGGGATCTTCCTGGTATTGGTACCACCAAGTTTCCAGCTGATGAGTACCTGAAGCATGTTGGATTTAAGAGGTTTGATTTCTTCATCATAATCTCAAATACTCGCTTTAGTGAAAATGATGTGAAGCTTGTAAAAGAGATCAAGAAGATGGGGAAAAAGTTCTACTTTGTCCGCTCCAAGATTGACAACGACCTGCAGAATGCACAAAGGACTCAGAGAGACTTTGATGCAAATCAGACTTTTTCACGTATTCGTGAAAACTGCAAACAAGGTAGATAAATCCTGAATACTGTACATCTGTGTGTGTATATATGCAATGCTAATGATAATGTCATTTTCTGGGACTCAGGGCTTCTCAAAGAAGGTGTGCAGGCTCCTCAGGTCTTCCTGCTGTCCAACTTTGACTTTCAACTCTATGACTTCCATTGCCTACACGAGACCCTGGAAAGAGATCTTCCAGAGCATAAGAGGGATGCTCTGTTGTTTGCCATGCCCAACATCAACCTGGAGATCATCAAGAAAAAGCAAGCGACCTTCAAGTCTCAAATAACTCTCTGGGCTTTTGTGTCTGGAGCAGGTGCAGCGGTACCAGTTCCTGGACTCTCTGTTGCTATTGATGTTTGTCTGCTTGTTGGTCTTGTACAGCAGTACAAAACTGGTTTTGGACAGACCTTCACTGCAGCGACTTGCTGACAGCACAGGAAGGATCTGACCTCAGTGGTCCGATCACCACTGGGTTTAAACAACATAGATATTAAGTTGATCTTGAGGCTGTTGAGTCAGTCAGCAATTGTTGCTGGTTTAATGGTGGTTGAAGAAGGTTTAAGACTCATTCCAATATTTGGAATCATGATAGCATCGACACTCTCTCATGAAGTCACTGAAAAAGCTCTGCAAGATTTCCTTGACACGCTTGCTGAAGATGCTCAGAATGTGTTTAAAAGGGCTCTCTGCTCCATGAACTCCCCAGTGTGAAAGATAATCCACCCATCCATCCATCCGTCCATCCTTGCATCCATTTTATATCTGCTTTTTTCCTTGACGGGTCATGGGTGGTGGTTGGGGGGGACATTCTGCGGGAGATGGGGTTGAGCCTGGATGAGTCACCAGGTCATTGCAGGGCCAACATGGAAAGACAAGCAACTGTAACTTGAGAGTATATTGCAAAATATTTTCATGTGCTTCTTGGAATTATAGCAAGAACATACAGTTTTTTTTGTTAATATACTGTGATCATATTGCCTCTGTCATTGTGTCAGAATGTTTTCACTAATATGCCACAAAACTAATGTAGTGTCTGAAGCTATGTATCTATTCTCTGTAACTCTGTAGGAGGTCAGCTTGACCTCCAGTTATGTATCCATTCTGTGCAGGCCGTAGAAATCTGTGAGGCCTTGACTTGTTCCCAGACATTCTGGTGCTGTTTTGCAGGCGTTCCATGTCTCCTGATATCTGAACAGGCCATAGGCTCAGGATGGCTGACCATGCATCAGCCTCCACCGGAGGGAGAAATCCTCCTCTTTTCTTCTCCTTTCTCCCTTTCTGTAACAACTGGACGTTATACCATATATGGTTGGAGTTCAGAGAAGAAGGTGATTACCAGATATGGTTTGAGTTAGGCTGTTATCAGAGAATATGTTTACTCGGTGGTATATAAGGCCGCTAACGAGATGAGTCAGGAGGAGATCTTCACCATCAGGACCACGAGACCTCCCGCGGGCAGACTGCAGCACCCGGTTTGAGACCAGACTTGATCTCTTTAATAAACACCTATTTAAACCAAGTTGGTGTCTGAATTTGCTTTTCACTTTAAAAGAGCCTTCTTCCAATCACTATTTGTGTGTTGTTGCACCTGTCAGCCTCCACAAGGATTTGGAATTTTATAGTTTATTTCAAATCCTTGTGGAAACATGTATTTTGGCTTTCTGAGAAGACACGTGTTTCAAGGTGTTTTCCTGTTTTTGTGAGAATTTGTCGAGTAATTCTCAAAGAAACAGCAGCTAATTACAGCAGATAATAATAAATGCCTTTGTACAATTCGCTTTTCTCCAAAGCAACTTACATCGAAGGGTGAGGAAACCCAGTATGACATGGGTGCTGCCATGAAGTGCAAGAGGCAGTGCGTGCTAACTGCTAAGTAAAGATTTTATATCTTCTTCCCCTCCCCCTCCCCTACAACAAATTTTACAAGATCATAATTAATCAAAGTGATATAAACTTAAGTTAGTTTACACAAGATTTGAAGTGAGATGACTCATACTTGGGGGGTAACGTATTGCGTCACTTCCTGTCTTCGCAATTGTTTGTTGGTTTCGCCGATTATTAACGCTAGCATGGTCTCACCATCTGTTTCACCCGGTGTCTTTGTCTGTTCAGCGTGTGAAATGTTCAGTTACTCCTCT
>BJFM01001281.1:6580-28195 GCA_016586285.1 Arothron firmamentum
GTTTCTTTAGTGCTTTAAATGAGGTCTCTCTCTCTCTCTCTCTCTGTCTCTCTCTCTCTTTCTCTCTGTCTGTCTGTCTGTCTCTCTCTCTCTGTCTCTCTCTCTTTTCCCCTCTCTCTCTCTCTCTCTCTCCTTTTCTTCACTTAATCAACTGATTTTCATGCCGCCGTCGGTCTGAACGCATCAGCTTTGAAGACCGGCTGTGACAAGCAACACAGCTCCTTCCACACTTGTAAAGACCATAAAGGAAAACTCAGACTTAGCTTCCATGTGGAGGTGGCAGAGGGAGGCAGGAACTGAACCCAGCAGACACGGACCCTGGGCTGGTCACCAGGCCACCACAGGAGTCCCCACTCAAGCTCATGTTTTTAGACTGAAGGAGGACACGAGAGGAACCCACTGGATAACTCACTCAGGCAAAGGAAGAACACCTAAACTCCACGTGCAACCACCGTGAGGCCACAATCGTACGGTGGCGTTCTCGTCGGTGGTGAATGTGCTGACCGCTGCTCCACCACGTCACCTGTAGCTTAACAAATGAACAATCGGGGTGTGATGAATCGCCCTTCAGCAGAGGGAGAAGCAGGTCCGGCAGAGGAACTAGGAAAGCTGTGGGTCAGCTAGCACGCTGGAGGCTGCAGCTAAAAACTGCAATTTTTGGATCAATACAACAGAGAATAGAAAAAAAGACAGGAAGATGAAAGAGATGTGATTCAGTGCGTGCTTCCTCTCCTCCATGCAGACCTCCCTCCCTGCACCGAAACACTCCGCCATCGATCTCGTCCTGTGTGTGTGTGTGTGTGTGTGTGTGTGTGGGTGTCTGTGTGTGTTACTAACAATTTCTCCCTCTCATTAGAGAAAAGTTTAAAAAAAAGCTTCCTCTGTGTGCTCCAACACTTTATCGCTCCCACAGCTTTTGTGTTTTTCCAGATTTAATGACTGTAAATAGGAAAATGTCCTGAGGTCAGTCCTAACAATGGCCTCTTTAAACAGTCACGCTGAGAACAACCAAAACCATAATTTAGGTGGAGGGTGCTTTTTCACAGAGCTTTTATTACCTGGATCGATCCTTTCTTCAATATTCCCTCCAGGAGACTGGGCTCTTCATACAAGTCACTCATTTATATAAAGGACATTTAATTTTCTGTGTTTCACTTAAAAAACGATATGGGCCGTCATCTGAGCAGGACCGGCTATGTTTCACTCTTTGTCCTCAGCTAAAGGTCATGCTGTAGCGTCCCATCTCATGTCTGCTTGATGAATTATGGTGGACCAACTGTAGATGGAAGAATAAAAGTCTTATCTATCAGCATTTACTGATTCACCTTTTAAACCTGCAGCTAAACTTCTATCCAAGAAGTGACCAAATGAAGCGTTGAGGCTGATTGTTATGCTTTAACAATTACACAAATGTCAGAATCGGACACAGGTGGAATATGTGTGCAGAGATCTGAGTTTTTCAACAACATTTCTGTGTGTTTTCATGCCTTTTCTGAGTAGCTGTGGTTTCACACCAACCACATTTGCGCCTTTGCTGGATCTTTTATGGAGCTGATGTGCGGTAACTATCGCATCAAAGCCTGCCGTAATTTAAATCCTCACTTTGGTAGCTATTTTCCAAAGGCCTGCCATCTAAATGTAGGAGTAGAGCCGAGTGTCAGTTTCGGGCCCTGTCAGAAGTGCTCTCCTGTGATCGGCACTGGCGCTATTTACAGAGGAGAGCATCGAAGCGTGGGAGGAGAACATTATTTTTCTGTCAATATTTCAGATGGCACAGCCGCATATTTTCAAGCAAGTGAGTAGAAACTCAATGTTTAACGCACGCACACACACACACACACACACACACACACACACACACACACACACACACACACACACACACACACACACACACACACACACACACACACACACAGAGTGGCCTGGCCTAAAATGGTCCCTATTTAAAATGCTAATTTGCTCTCTCCCGCGGGTGCCTAAATGCGTTTGAAACTAAATTGCTCGTCATAGCAGGTCAGTATGAGCCTAATGAATTTGTCCATCCTCCCATTACACCTATTAGCACTGAGTGGTGGATGACACGCTCTCTGGCGACTCCAAAGTGTGAAAGCAAGTTCCGCAGACCGGATGGGCTTGCACGTGCAGGGAGGTGAACATTTCAGCACCTGGCTGGGATGAGACGTGACCTCTGACCAGCTCTCTTACAGGCGATATTTGACAGTGATGCTCATTTGCCCAAAATGAGGCACCAGTCACAACAAAATTTAATAAAAATTACTTCAATAATTAAACTACTTTTCTGTGGAGTTTGCATGCCTGCATTCACCTTTGGCCAGAAAAGGTGCATCCAGCATCCGATATGTGAGTGATTTTCACATTAAAGGGTACTTATAATTAATAAATTATAATTCCTCAGACCTGCGGTGTTGCACAGTCCACTGCATGCCACAAACATACAGGATGATCCTCTCATATAAAGGCAAATATAAGTATAGAACACCAAGAGAACAATACAAGCGCATGACCTTTCTGGAAAGGTTCCTGAGCACACGGCTGGAGTGGTGAGGATTTAATCTGTTAAAAGTGGCAGATTTAGAGTTCACTTAGAGCTGTGATGAAATACCTAATGCACAGCTATAAATTAGCCGACATAAACATGTGAGCTTTTCCACAGCATGGCAGCAGGCGTGAGAGAAGTGATGACAGTTAACCAGTAAGAGGCAGGGGAAAGAGAGGAGCTCCCCCCTTTCTGCAGGAGCCTTAAGTACTTTCCTTCATACATTCTTATTAAATGAAGCATAAATCAGTCCCGTTAGGCAAACATTATTGAATCCCTCACATATGAAGCCTTCCATTATCTGCCTGACTAAACTTCAGTACCTGATGTTCCTGCAGCAGGTATTCATTTAGACTGTTTTTAATGTGATGGTGGACTTAATGAAGCAGAGCACTTAAAGGACTTTCAACACTAGATGACTAACATTTTTTGCTGTTAATATTTCTGTCATTATTAGCATTTCTGAGGCGTGTTTGAGGTTCATCCTTCCCGGTTTGTGCGACTGTCGGAAAATTCGAGATGTTTAATGTGATTTCTTAGTTAAATTGTAAAAAAAGTGAAATACTCGGGCTTTCACGGGAATGAAATGAGTAAAAACATGGACATGGTTTCTCATACACAATGATGGCAAAATCATAAAACATAAAATACTAAATTTATGAGCACTTTTCCCCCATCCAGCAAACTGGTCTGTGCAGGGTGGTGAGCAACAACTGGTCCCAGCATTGGGGCTGAATGCTATAAATCTGACGTTATTCCACTTTGTTACAGTCAGCACTGGTGCTCCCACTTTCTAAAGCAAAGTTATTGATGTTTCACACCATTTTTGCTCATTTGTATCAGCACTCGCAGGCTGTGACTGTGTGGTTCGGACCCCAGGAAAGAAAGGAGACGCACAATCTCTTTTAAGTTCAAAGACACACATCACAGAGGAAAGTCTCTGCTTTACATCCACAACAGCCAAAGGTTAAGTTCTCAGAAGAATGAGGCTAATCTAAAAAGGTACGTTACATAAGAGAGCCCATATTTTCCGTTAATCCCCTTCCCGTGCCGGGCTATGAGATCAACTCTAAATGCTCCTCTAAAACTCTCCTCTTCCATTCAACGCTGAAATATATTTGGTCAAACACAAACATAAACCACACCCTCAGATTATCATCAGCACTGCTGGGAGTTCGCCTGCAGCCTTTTCCTGCATGAACAAACACAATCACTCCCTCCTGTCACAGCAGATACACATTAGATGCTTGTTTAAGTGGGAGCGAGGAAGTGGAATCACATCTTGTTTGCAGGCAAAAAAGTGCAAAAGTCTCGTTTGGCAACGTCACAAGAGAAAAGGACGATGATTTTTTTTTAATAAAACAAAAGGTGAAGAAAGACTTCTTGAGTCGTGACAACAGGACAGCTGTCCACTGCCACTCTCTCATTTGTGGGGCCCCAACCAGCCTCTGGATCTAGGGCCAACATCCAAGCGCCTGCAGGGGGAATTGTGAAGCCCAGGACTAGTTAATTATGCTAATCCAAGAAACTGATAAGAAGACGCCTTAAAATGTAAAACCCCTCAATACACACTTGCTATATAGGAAGCAGACCATAATGGAGCTTTTTGCTGTTGCATCTGTGTGATATTTGGAAACCTGATGTGCAGTAATGTAGCTTAATTTAGACCATTTAAGACTTGGACTTTAGAGAAACCCTCAGATTGTTCCCTCTCCCTCAGTTGCTGGTGAGCTGCTGGCCTTTCCCCTCTCTCCTTGTTAACTGATGTCTGTGGGCGGATAACGCCGCTTCACTGATCCATAACTCATGAAACACCACTCATCCTTCCTCTCCATCCTTCTCTTTTTCAACTCTGCCTGAAACAATCTCAGTGCCTGAATTATTGTTGCTGTGCAGATAATAAAACGCCTCCCCCCCTGTTTTTTGCCGTTTCTTCTGATTTTAGATCTCAGAAATCAAATGTTGCCTCACCCAACTGAATAAATTTAGACTCTTTTTTTGTGATTAGTGACTGTGGTGCCTTTTATTGTGTTTACAGGCTTTTGTTGGAGACCTCATGCACCCATACTAGTGTTAGTAGTATGTAACTATAATAAGCTATTTGTAATCATTCCCAAGTGTTATTCTGATAGAACATGGCCAGATGCCTGACTCATGCATGGGCATGAGATCTCTGCACCCCCACAGACCAGAATGCAGATGCTATAAGAGGACGCCACGGACTGGCTCTCTGCAAGGCTGCAAACAGCGCAGCATAGAAAGAAGCATGGGAGAGTGGAGACAGGAGAGGGATGCAGCGGTAGGGACTGTTTTAATGGAGAAAGGATCTGAAATGACACAATATGAAGTGGTAGACACCTCAGTGGGAGGAAATGCCCTGCAGGAAAGGTAAAATTTAGAGCTCCTGCTGCGCAAGTTAAGGCAAGATCTCACAAATGAAAGATCTCTTATACAACATCCCCTAAGCTGTTTCCTTGTGAAGTGTTTAGCATCCAATCATGCGATCTGCCCTCAGTGGCGAAGTGGACTGGTCCCCCAAACACTTGCGGATTGTCAGCAGACGAAGGGCGACATCTGGAGGCAGATCCATGACTTTGACTCGAGGTGCGTTTGTGCTGCTGCTGCTTTTCCAGCTGCAGCATGCGGGGTGCTGCTGAACCAGGGGTGCAGCTGGGGGAGCAGACCTAAAATGCATAGGTCAAAGAAAAGAACAGCGAAAAAACTGATCGTGCTTTGCTTTATCTTTAAGTAGCAGCAGGTAAACTAAATACAAATACTGCTGATATAGGGATTCCATAGTGATGCACAGGCTACATCATGCAGAGTGAAAATCACTGCTGCTCATTAAATATCTGCACATCTCAACAGTGACAACACAAAGTTTAAATATGCTTACGAGACAGCAGTATTGATCCTTAAGAAGTATATTTTGTGGTTGTATAAATATTTAAATTTCCAAGACTTGGTACCATCAGAGAAAATGTAGTGTAGTGTCTTGTTTAAATGTTAAGCCTCCACCAAAAGCTCATGAGCTTTGACCAGTCTTAGTAGTTGAAGTCTGTCTGGCAGTGCAGATTTGGCCAATAATTCTTTCAACCATGTCCATTCACTTGGATCTGTGACTCTGGGGTGTGCTCTGGTCCATCCGTCTCCTTTGGCAGAAAGCCCCAATTTTTAAGCAGAAGAATCCGTTGAGCAGGAGGAGTGGAAAAGTAGTCCCTCTGTTTCTGAGAGTAGGCCTGGACTGCATGGACGATGTCCCTATAGGTCCAGTCCTGGTGTTACAAAATACATCTCATAACCTTCAAGTTATCCAATAGTTAAAATATGATGAACTGCGCAAAGTTATGTTAGTCTTGAAATTTATTTTACTACTAAAAGCATTCACATCTTTCAGCTAAAAGCCCCAAGTTCTCTTAAATGTCTTTGTGTGTATTTTTGTGCGTGTCACAGTTATTCTGCCCTGTGTAGTTAAAGCACCGTACCTGCCAGTGAAAGTTAAATGCCTCCAGCAGCTGTATCCGTCCCTCTCTGGAAGGTACACAGTCTGGAGGAACAGGCTGCACCATCTCCAAACCCGCCGTCACACCTTCAAAGATCAACAGGGCTCTGATGGCAAACCAACCCCCAAATCTTGGATGCACACACACTCCAAACATTTTCTGCAGATAAAAAATGATGAAAATGGGTGAGGATGCAAAGATGATATTGACTGAAATTCAAAAAGACTGCATTACTTTTTCTGCCCACGGTTGGTCTTTCACATCAGACTGCTGGTAGTAGAAAGCTGCTCCTGACACATGAGCTGCAGTCTGTGCCAAAAACTTCGGCTTTCTGCTGGGAAATAGCTCATAGTCATACCTCACATCCACTTCCTGTCCTGGAAAACACTACACAGGAGGAAAGTAGAACTTTACAAAGTGGGCAAAGCGACACGATTAAATGCACTTTATGAGATGCCCTAAAGGAAAACAATAGTCAAAATTGTTTTTCACTGTTTGGTTACAATCTCTAAATTAACAATGGTCTATAAAGTGATGTTGATTCATAGACGGCACCGTTCAGGTCAAATACAGACAACTTGGTGTTGCTGTGCAAGCTGGTGTACTATGAATTATTATCTCAGGATAGTCCAAAAAAAAAAAAAAAGCACCTAACTGTTTGCTCTTCTGCCCCCTGGAAGGAACTACAGGCGCCTCCAGACCAAAAGCATGTAAATTTCACACATTTTTCAATACACTCTACTTGTGTATGCCATCGTTGCCTTGTACCTGTGATATATGTGCTGACAATTGTTAAATCTCATCTAAGCTAATCCAAAAAGGCAAAACATCTAAACAAAAGACTAAACTGAACATATTAAATGAGTAAAGTACATTTAAATATATCCATTGTTTCATCGATAATTGAAACATTTTTGTCAGCCTTCCCTGCCCTTAATGCAAAGGTAATAAAATTGCATTACACTGACCTGGTAGACAGCAGAGGACACACAATGCCTCACACACTGGTCTACGGGGTCAGAAAGCCCCTGGAAGCCCCTTTCTTTCAAGAAAGGCAGAAAGGCATCTTCAAACATGGCGGGGGCACTGAGTACCACCACGGCCAGAGTATCATCTGGATACGCCAAGTGGTGAGTAGGTGACAGTACCGAGTTATACCAGCCAACCTGTAAACAAGGTGGTACAGAGGGTCAGAAAGGTGGGATGTTAAATAAAATTTGATCAAGACAAGGGGACCGTTAAATCTGCTTGCATTCAATATATTCAAATTTTATCTAAATTATTTACTTTCCCCCAATTTTTACTGACTTAGCTCATCTCCTTGTCGTTCTAGATAACAAGTCACGCTAACTTGACGAAATGAATATTTTTTTACATGTCTTGTCCTGCAAATCACAAATTCGAAATTAAAGCCACAATACCTTTAAAGGGTAAACTTCAAACCCAAGTTTTGACAAATTATCTTCGAACTCTCCTGTTATGCATACCACATTGGCATTGGAGGCCGCCATTACTATACGTCAACATAGTGCTGTGGATCATGGGATATGTAGTTCATTGTTTTATTCTTTCGACCATTACTTGTCAAAACGCAGAAACGCAGAAAGACGCAGTACAATTTTATAGTTTACATCTTCTGAATAGTTCCGCTTCAGTGGTTTGCTGAATTCTAATCAGATATAACAAATAAAGAAATTCTACATCCGTTTAAATCGTGTGTTGTGTTTGCGTGACGATTAATATTTTAATTGTAATAAAAAGGTCGACGAGACGTATCATTATTTTACCTATAATGTTACTTATATCTATTGTATGTTCAAAAATGTTGTAATTCATGCCAATGGCCTTTTGTAGTACCTACGAAAAATGTACTTAACCCGCTAACAATCAAGTCTGCGCAGTCGCATGCAAGTTCGTCAGCCTGTTACGTACTACGTCATTACGTCACTGTTCTGGGCACCTGGATTTAAAAGTGGAGACATCGGGATCGGACATGGCTTCTGTGAGTATATTATATTGTTCTGGCAAATTACTTGAACCCAGGTTTATAAAGGGCTATCTCAGGAACACTTCGCAGTATCTTATAACCATCATCACATAACAATCATCACGGTAGTATTAAGTAATTCAAGGTTGAGGAAAGAATGGTTGCTAACTAAATTAGCTTAATGCTGTTTATGTTTTGTTTGTTGCGTGAAACTCGACTTCTTGGCTGCTAGCCTCTGGACGTGTGTTCTGTAAAGAAAGCAAGAATATCTGTTGCGTTAAGTTTAATCGTGTGGGAAGCAATTTTTGTAGACAGTCCCAGATCATCCTTAGCCCAGTTACCTCCTCCGGTAGGAAACCAAGACGTCCCATGACTGGGTGGGACGTATGTAAACCCTGGGGGTGTCCCGGGTCTGATTTTGATTTATTCTTCAATTACACACATTTCCTGACATGAGGTGATGTACACCGCAGATGCACCAGTACAACAACGCAGAAGCTGCAGCAATTCTACCACTCTTTACTTAACCTTGAGATTTTTTTTTCTATTTACATGCTGCCAGATAAGTAATGGTCAAGAACATAAATATCTGTGTAGGTCTAAAAAATTAAACACCTTTAAAGCGTTAGATAGGTTGTTACCTTGTGAACAACACAAATCACACATCTCAGGTTACTGTATCAATGTCAGACAAGTTGCCCCACAATCCAGTTGCTAACAGCTGGAAGTGGACTATATAGGCTTTTGAAAAAAAATAGGAAGAGATTCATGCGAGATCATGTAACCTTTACCTCAAGGCTTGGTGATAAATGCAAATAATTGATTCACTTAACAATTGAATGTTTATTGCATGTTTCAGTTTAATGCAGACACAGACTGGTACGATCAGATGAATTCTATCTTGTCCCAGGTGGATGAACGTATTACCGTGATGAAGGTCAGAATATTAACACATTTTTTCGTATTCATATTTTTTTAATTCAATAGACGTGTAATTGATGTAATTACCGAAGTTTTTCAGTAGATGGCAGTAATGTGCAACAAACCTTTGAGCCATTTACTTTCAAGTATATTGTAGTTTTGCAAATCACTGTATCTGTGTAATTTTCTTTTTTTTTTTTTATTCCTCAGTCAAACTTACAGGAGACAATATCTTCTCCAGGGAAATTTAACAGGAGGGGAGAAGGTTGGGAAATTTCTGCAAATTATTTAAATGAGCGATAACACAAGTGGTGTTAGAGCATGAGTGGTGTATTTTAAAATGCTAAAATGAAGGATAGTGGGTTGAATTCTTCAAATATAATTCAAGGGTGATGTGAATGACCTCCTTCATCTGCCTTCGTTTTCTTCTCAAGATTTGTTTGCAGTTAGGGAGCGGATGCATGAGTCAGTTCTGAAACCTCCCACTCTCACTTTGCAAACTGTACATCCCCAGCAGCCGTCAGCATCTTACAGCTCTGTTGTTCAGTGGAGCGACCTAGCTGCTCTCCAAACGCAGCTCAAGATGCAGAACCAGGTGTGGTATTGTTAGTGTCTGTTGAAGATCAAAATATTGGTCTGATATAATATGCTGCAGTTATGTTAACATGGATGCCAGAATCTGAATTTTTAAAATTTATTTCTTTTAGGCAATTGAGTCTCTTATTCAGAAACTTCGTGAGATGGAAAGAGAAAAAGCGTCACAACAATGTCACATCCAGACACTACAAGGTAAACTGCTGCATTAATTAATTATTTACTGGCTCAACATAGTCACTTCTTGTGTTATAGTCAGCCTCTGTAGATGAATAAAGGTTTCCCGCAGACACATCAGTGAAGCTGCTTGAGGCGGTATTTTTAAAGTAACTGATGCTCTAAAACTGGACCACGCCTCCCTTTAAGGCCCGCATGCCCGTAGCCACATGGATGGACCCAAATCACACCCAGTAGGCACATCATGAATGAAAAAAACAACTACATAGGATACCGTTCTTGCATTGTGCTATGGCATAAGATGCGGATTTATACCTAAAAAACTTATTTTCCCCATGCATGTGGTCAGAGTTTGTTCCTGTGCCAGTGTGTCCTGCAGGCTGATTAATCAATAGGCCTGTTAAACAGACGTCCACTCTATCTGATCTCTGTTAGCGGTGATTAAATAAACTGTACTTGGTTCTAACGTTTTTGGGGAGGGGACCTGACAACTGGGAGGACATTTTACTTAGCAGTCTGTTATGTATAATAGGGGATGCGTTTCTTATCTGCTAAAGAGTATATGTTACATTATATTACAGTTACATTTATTTTATTACATTTACTTTATTACAGTAAAGCAGGAAAAGAACCTAAAGAAAAGTTGATTGAAATATATGTTTTTACTTATATATGTCTTGTCTTTCCAGAGGAAGTGTACAGGCTGAGGGAAGAAATGAGGCAAAGCCCTGGAGACAGACGGATGGAGCAGCGGGGGAGAGAAGTTGGACATGAGCTCAGCAGTCTGAGGGGACACATCACCAGAGCTGCATCTCTAAGCAACCCAGAGGAGAGGTGCTTACGTCACGGCCCATGGGGGGCCAAACTGCTCCACTGGTTAACCTGATGATAGAACCGACACCTTATTAACTTTTTTAATGTCAAATATGTGTCACGACCATGGAGTTTTTTTCTTCTTGGGCAGTTTTGGTTCCAAGCTCTGCCGAGAAGAGCTGGAAAACCTGCAGAGAGAAGTCGGCAGCTTGAAGACACGACTAAGTGAGCTCCAAACACGCAGCGTAAACGATCACCGTGCATTAAATCTGGCCCCCGACGCCAAGACAAGCGTAGTCTTGTTGAAAGTCCCTGCTTTTTCATTTCCTCATAACAGGGAGGCACGAGGAGGACGCATTTTACCAGCAGTCCGAGACCAGGAGACGGTTTGAAGACAGCTTCAAGGTGCACGTGCTTTTCCAGATGTTTGTCAGGCCAGATGCACGCTTGTGTAAACAAGTACGGCTCAGACTCCACAACAGATACAGCAAATAAGACAAATAATAAAAACATAACCAAAAAAGGTTATAGTATGGTGTTTAAAGTTGCTTTATTTACAGAAGTGCTGTTTGGTCGTGATCATGTTTTGTTTTTTCAGACACTAGACGAGCTGACAGACAACTGCAGAGCTCAGAGCACCGAGCTGGTGAAGACCGTCTCCCAGCATTCACAGACGAAAGAAGAAGTCTGTCAGATCAGGTGTGTGCGTGCGTGTGCGTTCATGTGGATTTGGGTGCCGCTGCTTGTTTTCTATTTTGATGTTACTAATTTGTTACCACAGAGCCATTGTTTCAGAGCTCAAAGAGGAAGTCGGGAGATTTTCTGTCAGAGATCGTGAACCAGTATTAAGTAAGGTGTTCCCTTCCTCCAGCTTTCACAGCATTATTTAGCATTTTAATCACACCTTTACTTTGGATTTAGGGGCATCGCTACCCCCTCAAAGGCACGGCAGAGAGGTCAGGGTTGAAGAGGCAGGCCCTGACTCTGACGACTCCAGCTTAACACCCAGCCTGGCTGAGGTCAGCTCTGACAGTCTGGCCTGGTTGGATGACAGAGAGCCTGGTGAGGACAACCATTCTCTGCTCTCAGCATCTACACCTCAGCTGCTGACTTAGAAACTTCACGTTTCCAACATCGCAACGTTTCTGTCCATTTTTGTGCCTGCCGACAACGTTTTAGCAACAGGAGATAACAAACAGAACACCATATTGGCACCAACACAGGAGTTTCAACAGGAATGGACTTGTAGTTCCCCCCGCTGGCCCTCCCCCACACATCTGGCTCAGCCCTCGCTGATTGATCCCAGTAGATATGCCTGAACAAGGGGAGCGCTCCTCTGTGTTTGTCACTTCAGTATATTCTTAATTAAATAAGTCCTTTCACATTTAGTAACATTAGCTAAGCATTTGTAAGAAGTTCTCTTGCTGAGAGCTGCATGAGAGGATCGGTACTCATTAGAAAAGCTCATTTCCTCATCAGCAGTCTGTATCCAGTCATTTTTAGGGAAATTTTGTGCACGGTGTTTGTGTGTGACCACATGCTCGCAGACTTACTGTAACAGAAGGTCCATGTTCCCGGAAGAGATTACAATCTGCACCGAATGATTCCCAGAGTGATTTGAGCCAATGAAGCTGAGTTAATTTGACAATTGTACCATCTACACACACACACACACACACACACACACACACACACACACACACACACACGCCGGTTGCTAGGGGGAAAGCGTTTGAATGTCTTCCAGCCTGACAGCACAGGAGGCCCTAACTAATCTCTCTCTGCTCTGCAGCTCTTCCAGCTCTTCATCGGGAGTCTCGAGTAGATCTGGAGCTCTTTGGATCAGATCTGGAGGATGAAAATGCTGATCTCCTCGATAACGCTGGGGGTCCAGATTTAGGGTCAGACCTGGATCTTGATGATCTTTGACCTTTCCTGCTACAGAAACACATGTGGACTGCCCGAGCTCAAACGAGCTCATTTCACCCACGCAAGTATTTAGAGTACAGTGTAATTTAAATTCTAAAATGGAAATTGGCAGGAGAGCACGCCCGGCCATATGGTGTCTCTCATTTGAAGTCTGAGGATAAAAGAAACAAAGGATGAAAACAGCCAACCCAGGACAGCAGCAGTAAAATCACTTTCAGCACCAGAGCAAACAGTAACACCTACAAGTATTTTATAAATGTGGGGGAATCAAGTCGCAATTGAACAAGCTAATCTTTTGTGTGATGGGACTCCTCAGTCCAGTGTGGCAATCATCATCATCAGTGGCTGCTTCCACCAGCAGAAGAAACAAGCACAAGAATCTTTGCAGGCAGTGTTTAATCACTAGAAAAGCTTCTTAATGATGGAAGCTGACGCAGCGTCTTCAGTGCAGAATGGCAGTGTTATTTGTGTCGAAGCCATTCAATAACAAGGCTTTTTAATATTTACTGTGGTTAACAGTGATCCATCAGAACCATCACCACTGATCTGATTAGGCATTTGCCATGTCAAGCAGTGTCAGTCGCTGTATAGAAGGTCCCTGTGTGCTTTAACACCAGAGTCTCTGTGAGAGACAAAGATGTGAATGAATGAGAGTAAAAGATGTTTTCAAAACATGTTTAATTAAAAAAAAAACAAAAAAAAACCCTCATTTACATTAAGCAGAAAAGCCTCATTATGCATTCGGGATACTTAGTATTCACCAACACCGAACATCTCAAGTGTAAAAACAGGAAGTACAAAGGTTTAAAGTAAGCAACAGTTACAGTTTCCAGCCCAACCTAAACTTCTGTTGGCATCAGGTTTATTAGCTCTCATTAGTTCCTGTTACATTGAAATCCAGCAAACCTGCAGGTCACATGTCTCTGCTTCAGTGTCCGATCTTCTAATTTCCAACATAATTTCTTTAAAAACATGGACACGAATACATTTCAGTAGTTTAGCAGCGCACACAATAACGCGAATGTTGCGCGGGATGACACCAAGCATCGGCTGATGTCTGGGGTAGATTCTGAGACGGCTCTGTGTGTGCGTGCGTGATGGAAATGGCCAGTTTATGTGGATGCTATATGTAAGGCACTCCTGCATTTACAACTTCACGAATGAAAGAACACAAGGCACACATTTTTAAAAAAGGCAAGAGGCATGCTGGGAAACTGAAGAGAAAGCGCTTAAATATCTCCAATAAATCCAAACATACATCCTTACAAACACACTCGCCTTTGTTCCCCTCCCTCATAAACAAAACCTTTTTTTTTAATAATCCTAGCAAAGTAAAGTGCAAACAAATTTCAACACTGTTTGGCTGCTTTAACAGGAGGAAAGGATGCTTGTGAGTGTTTGACCGGGACAGATTATATCCTAAAACTGAAACTTGTAAAGCGTACACTTTCAAACGGGTGAGAGCACAAATTATATGTAGAAATTCCATTAAAAAGCCAAAATGACCTCAACTTGGGTGAGATCTTCATTGTCCGTTGCAGCTTCAGTCACTTTTCATGAAAACTATCCAAATATGTGCTCGCACCTACCCAGAATTCACTCTGTTTGGTGCAGGTTCAGGGGGAGGGGACCAGGTTTGGGGCTCTGATCGTCTCGGTGGTGTCTCGATCAGTAGCTGTACATGGACAAAGGCGTGTCCTCCATATCGTCCTACACACATAAAAAAGACATTTGTCATCAGAAGAAAGTTTCAGACAGTAAAATCTACCAACTGTTGAGTAATAAGGATGCTAGCCACCAACAGTTAGTTGAGCATTGAGGCTGTGTTTATGGGGCATTGCTACCAATGTTATTCCCCTTTTTTCAGTCATTTTGGGTGAAGCAAATGGAGGTTGTATTTCTTCATCTAGAACTTACACCAGTAACACGAACTTTGCACGGTTTTGCAGTCATTTTAGCGACACTTCCTGTCAGGCCATGCTCGTGTGCAGCCTGCAACATCATGTGTCTCTGGGCGCTTTACAGAAACCCAGAGCCTGACCCCTCCCCCGAGAAAGCGACCGTGCCGAACTCCCTTTTAACAGGAGGAAACCTTGAGCAGGACCAGGTCAGAAGGAACTCACCATCGGGAGGTCCTGCAGCCTGCGGAACTCCGGTCGGCTGTTTCTCCGGCGCAGTTTGAGGAAGAGCAGCAGGGTGAGGATGACAGCCGTGATGATGAAGGCCGACACCAGGCCAGCCAGGAGGGAGTCTCGTGTCGTGGTTTTGTGCAGCATGGTCGCTGGAACACAAACAGACCCCAAAGATCACCTGACCTCGCAGCCACTCAAACCAGAAATGATAAATGGCAGAATTTCAGCTTCACAGCCAGGTTAGAAGTGCAACAGGAGCTAAATATAACCCCAGCAGCGTCCTTGGAGCTGTTTAATTTACGTCATCTTCAGGAAGAGCTAGCATGCCTGGCAGTGGGTTTCTGTGTGTGGATGTTGCTAGGGAAGACTATTTTGTAAACCTTGCTTTATTTTATATCCTCTGGTTGAAAGTAACGACCACAGAGCGGCGACGGCTCCCTGTTTGGCTAATGGAACGAGGCGAGGTGCCAAGCGTGGCCCAATAAAACCATGGCCAGGCAGAATTTGATATTTTAACTCCGAGCCGTCAACTGAGAGGAATTTATCAGCCTTTTCTTTGGAGATCTGGTGAAAGTCTCGGCATGGATAAACAGATTATAGAGGAATAAAGAGTGTGTAAATTGTTTAGCGCACAGTGGAGCCAGAAAACAGAGTGTTCTTCTCATCTGGAGTCTCATGACTGTCTCTGTCCTCCTCCCGGGACAGTGATGTGATTGTGGGCTGGTGATGACAGTGCTTGTGCGTGCGTGCGTGTGTTTGTGTGTTGTGAGTTAGTCTACATGTGAGGGCAGAATTGTGCTTGAAACAAAGAACAGCATCACTTTTATGCACTTCTGGCTGTTAATTCCCAGTTAGTGAATATCCCAGAACAAAATTCCTGCAGCGACAATGTCACACTTACTGTCGCCCCCCACGTTCAGCTGGGAGGGGCTGTTGGTGTGGGGCTTGGCCTGGGTGGACACGCTGGTCGGAGCGGCGGCGGTGGTCCCTGGCTGAGTAACTCTGGAGGTCTCGGGATGCTGGGTTTGTTTTGGAGGCGTGATGGCGGTGGACGCGGAGCTGGCAGCCCCCTGAGGGGTGCCGGTGCTGGATGTGGCGGGCTGGCTGGTTTTGGGAGCGGAGGTGGTGTTCGGCGGCGCTGATGTTGACGGAGACGTGAACGGGTGGGTCACAGGGCGAGTCCCCTGGTCTGAGCCGGCCGAGGTGTTCAGGAGCACCGCGCTGGTCGGCGAAATGTCTCCGGGGGTCTGCGCGGGGCTGAGCGTGGTGGAGTTGAGGTGGAGCTGAGGGGTGGAGCTCTGGTTTGGAGACGCTGGCGTCAGCAGATCGGTTTGGTTGTTCTTAGGGTCAGCGGAGGGTGAGGGTGAGGGTGAGAGTGAGGGTGAGAGTGAGGGTGAGGGTGAGGGTGAGGGTGAGGGTGAGGGTGAGGGTGAGGGTGAGGGTGAGGGTGAGGGTAAAGGTGAGAGGGTGGTGGTAACTACAGACAGAAAGAAGATTATCATTAGTCCATCTCCTGCCATCGATTCAAAGCCTTCAGATCATTTATTAAGTTGTTATTATTTCTATTCTACACCTCCGGCTCTGCTCCACATGTGCAGCTGGAGCTTACCTAATCTTCTTACGTCCATCTTTAATAAGTCTCTACCCTGCATAATTCCTGAGGTCATTTTACCAGGAATCTGTGAAGCGGAGCTTATAGTTCATTTTCTCCTCATGCCTGCAGCTCTCATTATTTACATTTTCCTGAGAGGTAGGGGGAAAAAATGGCTTCATGGTTGTTTGGGCTCCACTGTGAGAGCTTCTGTGGCCCACAGAAACAAATCCTCCGAGCTGTTTAGTCCATGTTTTGATCATGGTGCATCAGCATTATACTACATTAAAACAAAGGAGGGATTTTTACTGGAGATGGGCTTTAAACTACTGTCATTCTGCAGCTGAAATAGATATTAAACACAAAGAAAATAAAAAGATCAGTCAACTCTAGTCAGACTTTGCATCAAAGCACAAGAAAATGTGCAACACAACAAACTTTGTGAGTTGTGACCAGATGAAACTGCATATTAGGACATAGTTGAGAAGTGTCCTGAGTTTCATAACCCTGCTGTAACATGACGCAGAATGACTGATAACGCTGCCTGATAACGCTGGTATTTACAAGCATTTGAATGCAACATACAGATGCCAACGTGAAGTATCAAAAAGAGAGAGAGAGTGTGTGTGTGTGTGTGTGTGTGTGTGTGTGTGTGTGTGTGTGTGTGTGTGTGTGTGTGTGTGACCAGCTTGTGAAAAGTCACCGTCTCCACCTACTGTCACTGTTCTAGCTGCAGATTTGCCCTGATTAATTTGAGCCAGTCATTCCTTTAATCTCCACCTTCACGGTTACCTCACATCACCTCCTTCTCAGGATTTAAGGAGGTGTTTCTGCTTGTGTTTAACTGTGCCGCTTGCTCTGTGGCCCGCTTTGGAAAGCGGAAAAGCTTCGGACTTTGTTAAATATAGCCGCAAACCTCCGAGCCAGCTGCTGCTGCGTGGCCTCCGAAACCCCTCTGACGTGTGACAAAGCAGTAATAAAGTTACCGTTCCCAGAGCTGTTCCCTGCTGCCATGCCGTTGCTCAGGGCGCCGGCGACTGTCGGGCTCGGGCTCGGGTCAGATCGGTTCAGGGCTGCAGCAGTGGCAGCGTCAGGAGCCAGGCTGGAGGCAACGACGGGGCCAGCAGACGAGGCCCCGGGGGTCACCGCCGCCACAGAGCTGCTGGAGGAATTCGAAGAGGTGGTGTGTCCATCATCTGATGAGGAGAGGAGGGATAAACTTAGGTTACTGCCGACCACTGGCCGCATCTCTGGAGCAAAGAACGGCAGATCTGTCCGTTATTACACACCAGGAAGAGGCAGAAGAGCGTGCTGAGTTCAGGCGTCAGCGCAGGCCTGTGTTTAAACTAACACCGTGCATGTAAAGTACATTATTCATCCTGGGTTTTTAACAGAGCGGCCTCAGCGGAGGAAACTCTGCTTAAATGTTACACAAGAATATGTGTTTAGTATAAACCTTTATTCAGAAGAAGAAATTAATAAAGTAAACGAGGACCGAGCGTCTCTGTACACGTCTGACTGCTGTCCTCTGATAAAGACCAGATCACTCTCATCATGTCATGTGATTACCGCTCAGCAACTCGCTAATCACTCCACAGCTTATCAGCAAACACACACACACAAGCCCCCACCCACCTACATGCACACACACACACACACACACACACAAAGCCCCCACCCACCTACATGCACACAAACACACACACACCCCCACCCACACACACACACACACACACACACACACACACACACACACACACACACACACACACACACAAACACCTGTTCAGCTGTAGATGATATTTAAAACAGAGATGGGTGTAAACAGACATAGCTTCAGGGTTGTATAATACTGGCCTTGTTCCCTCACCTCAGGCCCACGAGAGCCGCTGAGGTCAAATGCTGGTTTTCTTGTGTGTGTGTGTGTGTGTGTGTGTGTGTGTGTGTGTGTGCGCGTGCGTGTGTGTGTGTGTGTGCGTATGTGTAGAGTAGATTTATAAAGAGACCCACTGTTCCCACCCCGCTCCTCTCGGTGCGGCGTGTACCTGGCGAGGCAGCTCTTGACCCCGCCACCGCGAGCAGGCGGCTCCTACCATGGTGAGCCTCGCTCAGGTCCATTTTGGACTTTTTGCCTTTCACTCTGGGTGATGTCGCCAGCATGCCTCTGAGGATGTTGTCATGTGACTTCTTAAAAATGGCATCACGCATCCCACCTCAACCGTCCCAGCATCATTACGAGAAATTCACCTTCTTCATTAGTGTTGCATCAAAATCCGAAATTTGGAAAAATCAAAGGCGCAGATCAGACAGATCGAAAACAAAATCAAAAGAGCATTTGGTGTATAGTAATCAAAGACCAAGGAGCTTTCATGTAAGGCAACATGGTGTGTTAGAATCATGGAGCTAAGTTAGACCTGCCTTTCAAAACACAACCACAGCTTCTGATCAACCAGAAGATGCAACTGGTAGGAAGCAACTTCTAATGTTTAAGATTAGTTTAAGATTAATTAGTATTGATATTTATTCATATTGATATTCATTCATTCATATGTTCATGTTCATGATTGCATTATCAATTGCCGAATATATTATCAAGTGTTATGTACGCAAACTGGATACAAAATATATGTTCTGTTTATCTTCAAGGTTATCAACCTATTCTGATTCTTATTCCTATTCCATTCCTCAATTAAATTGGTGAACAAGAGGATTCAAGTTGTCCTTTGCATCCTTCACAAAAATACACATAACTTGACAATTAGATTGATATTTTTAGCAATATTTATCCATAATTAAAAATGCCTAAATAACACATGTGTTAGATTAATTAATAAAAGTATTCACATATTTTGGGTTCAGTTAAGACTGAAATAAAAAGGCGTTGGGGAGGAAAACACATGAAAACAGAAAGTGGGTATTTTTAAAAGTTCTCTGGAATAAGAGCACTTATTGTGAATGTGAAGAAACAGACATCTCTGCTCTTTAGTTTGATGTCAGTGGAACCAAAGGTTTTTTATCTTTTCACTCGTTTGTTGCAGTTATGCAAACAGAACCAACATAGCTGTTGTGATACCTGAACATGTCCGATGTGCGGTGTGAGAGGAGGAAGTAGAAGGTGAGCAAGACAGGATGTGCGAGAGGCTGCGAGAGGAAGAGGCAGACACGGGACACTCCTGTGGTTTATTCAGCGGCTCTTGCATCAGTCTGGGGGTTCTCAAACTTACTTGTTTAATCGATACAACCTGAATAAAGTCGTGATTTTGGAGCTCAAATAACTCCATTGCCGTAAAGCTCACAAATAAATGGTGTCATACGTAACAACCGCGAACCGGAACGATTAAAAGTCAGGACAAGAAATTGAAGAAATCACCAAACGGGCTACCTACCATGTTCGGCTGATCCCAGGTCAGTGAGCAGCAGGACGCAGACGACGGTCCACAGTTTTACCTCCATCATCGACACGCTGAGACCCGCGGCCGCTTCTCTGCTTCGGTTTTGTTTGCTCGGAACTCTCCCTCACTGTCACTCACCCCGAGGAAGCTCACGCAGATGACTGGAGCCCGCAGCAGCCGTGTGTGTGCGTGGCTGGACAAAGTGACGGGGTGTGTGTGTGTGTGTGCGTGTGTGCGTGCGTGCGTGTGTGCGCGCGTCTCTCTCTCTCTCTCTCTCTCTCTCTCTCTCTCTCTCTCTTTCCAGAAACAGTGCCACGTGTTTCAGAATTGGTGCCATGTTCAGTATGACATAATGACTGGCAACTGTCTTCTCAACGCATAAAAATACAAAGACGTAACAAAACAATACTATTACACGCGTTTTAATGCTGTAATAATTAAGGCTATTAGATCGTATTGTATTAGCCTGGCCTTCTAATGAATATTATTAATTCACTACGCGCATAACTTTTTAGTGTGTAGAGGACCACGGTGGGATTTATTTATTAATGTTTTATCAACGGTTGTGAGGGGGTCACACTCTGCGGTGTGACGTCTGTAATAAAACACGTGGGGGCACTGTTGCTTCATCTGCTGTTTGCACGTGGGAAAGCTATCAGATTAATATGATAGTCGTTATACGCTTTGAACGATGCGGATACGGTATTTGATATATATTCCGACCTACTATTCCTGCAATAGTATACTAAATCAGATACAACCATCATCTGGTACAATATTAACAATTTCGCATCGTTGATCACTGATTTATTCATTACCACTTGGTTTGGAATGGAGTATTGCCTTTTTTTTCTAGAGAATGCTTCAATTATGAACTTGTTACAGTTTCTTATTTGGTTATATCTATGACGTATTTGAGATTAAAGCAACTTCGTTACGAGAGGGTGGATCTTGACGTTGTAATCCAATCATTTCCCACAGTCCGTGAATGTAGCAAAGTGCTCCTAGTGACGGCGGAGGCAGAAAAGCGGCAGAGCTCTGCCAGCATCGTCTCACATCATCGCCGTACAAAAAGGTGTGCAAATATTGTTGCTCCAGCCTTGGACATCATCTGATGTGATTACAATGGTGATCGCACTATTTTGAAGATGTTTTCCTATTCTTAACATCTGATTATATGTCTCGTTAGCCTGTATTTGGCATTTGCGTAGTGTCAATTTAGAGGCGATGCTATGTTAGCTAATTTTGCGTTAGCATGTTTGCGCTAGCTGTTTTTGTAGTGTTGCTGGTTAGCAACGGCTAGGCTAACATTAGCTTGCCGCTTAGCTTCCCTTCACACAGTGCATTTTAGACAACTTGCGCATTCCGATTGCGGCTGTGGAAATGTTTTGAAAATGTCTTTATTTTTTATGCGAGTGTCTTAAGGATCGCTGTCAGATCCTTAATTTTGTTGCTCCTCTGCTCATTTGACAGCTCCGTGTCAGCGGAGACATGGAGACGCCGGGGAGGACAGTCGTCTCATCGCATGCACTGGATTTTACAGTGGAAAACGTAGAAAAGGTAAGATTATTATTATTATTATTATTATTATTATTATTATTATTGTTATTATTATTATTATTATTATTATTATTATTATTATTATTATTATTATTATTATTATTATTATTCAGCGTACCAGAAGCTCACGACTTAATACAGTACGTAGGTTGCAGATTAATAAGATGGAATCTTTTTTAAATTGAAAGGTAAACGTGATGTACGTTATTTACATCATTACTTACATGTAGTCGTTGGACTGTCATAGTTCTAGTTAGTGTTAAACTCCTGTGTCATCGTATGTTTTTGATCATTGTATTGTTATTTTCATAAGAATGTAAGAATGAGAGATTGTATCCTAATAATTATTTGCAGTTTGTAGTTTGAAATGATTATTTGGGTCTTGTACCTTGTGTGTGTGTGTGTGTGTGTGTGTGTGTGTGTGTGTGTGTGTGTGTGTGTGTGTGTGTGTGTGTG